>JBBPMG010000683.1:0-14963 GCA_038090195.1 Boletellus deceptivus | reverse complement strand
CGCACGGGGGCGGGGCGGGAGTAGCGGGCGGAGAGGGGTGTTAGACCGAGGGGAGGGAGGGGGGGGGGGGCGAAGGGAAGGGGGGGAGGCTGTCGGACCCGCTGGACTCGCACGATCAACGGACGCGGTCACGTCGCGGCCCATCGCAACGTCGCACGTCGCACCATCGGCCGCCATCGGCATCGGCATCGGTATCGGCATCGGCATCGGTGTCGGTGTCGGTGTCGGTGTCGATGTGATCAGCGCCCGCGTTCCCAGTCCCTCAACGCTCGCCCTTGCCGAGTTCCCCCCCAGGCGAGATGGGGTTCTCCCAGACGCCGTTCTCACCACGGCGGAGGCTATATGCGCGTGCGTGACGACATCCTCGTCGCGCCTTTCTCTTTCCAGGAGATCGAATCACGTACACAAACGCAGCTCATTATTGGGGCCGGCGTCGTTCACGAAAGTGATGATACAGCAAAAGAGAGAGCTCCAAGAAAAATACGACACAGCTTCAAGTTAACAAATTACATGGAGGTGCACGACAGCGGCGTGGTGTAGGGTGGGCGACTGCAGACCGGTTTTTTTTGTTTCGTACAAGACAACGACAGCGATGACTAAACGTGGGCAGGCACGGGGAGGAGTGATATCACCGGGAATCGAATAATTACGCAAACATGCATTTACGCTCACGTGCAGCCGAGATAATCTAGCCAGGGGGGTGCAAGAACGGGGAGGGGGTCACGATCCGGTGTCCGCGCAGCGCCAGGCCGCCAGGGAGGGGATTCACGCAACGGCGCCATGAACACTGCTGGGCCGCATGTCCACGTGGTGCTGGAGTCGAGGTGGCGATCGCTGACGGAGGGGCAAGATGTGATCAACGCGGTCAGATGATGATGGGTAGGCCGTGCGAGCCGGCGCATCAATCCATGATTGGATCTCTGGCAGTTGGTTCGGGTGCTGTGGCTTTCGTGAGTCAGGGATCGAGGTGAGCGGCGCAATCGAGGGGTGGCTGTAGTGGCATGGAGCAAGTGGTGCGACCTGGGTGGAAATAGGAGGGAGCTGCGTCGACTGCGGTGGCGTTCTGGGCCGGGTCATCGAGGTTGCGAGCGGCCCCCTGCGGTGGGGGAACTGGTCCGGCCGTGAGCGGCCGTGGGTGCGCTCGAACAAGCCACACTTGTTGCAGAGCTGGGGGGGGCCGTGAGCGGGGCGGTGGAGGAGCAAGAAGGCGACGTACGACTTTTCCGGGGCTGAGGTTGGATCGTCTCCACGTGGACGTGTCGGTCGTGCAGCAGTTGAAGCATCTCCGACGGACCCTGTCGCTCAGCTTGGTGGCGGCATCGTCCGTGTAGCCGACGGCGTAGTGGCTCTGGCCGGGGAGGGGGTACGAGAGCGAGCCGCCGCCCTCGCGCGAGCCAGGGCTAGCGTGCGAAAGGGGAGGGCTGTAGGCGGAGGAGACGTGGTACGGGTACGAGTCGTGGGAATATCTGTGCTCAGCGTGGGGCCGGGAGCCGTAGGGGTAGGCGTGACCGGGACGGGCGGCGTCGCGGACGGGATCGTGGGGGTAGGGGCGGGATCGGGCCTGGTCCTGGGCATAGTAGGGGTCTGGGTAGCCCGAGTGGGCGTCGAGGGAGCGGTCTGCGGGGGAGCGACGGGGGGCGGGGGAGGAGACGGAGGAGCGATCGAGGGAGGAGACGGAGAGGGAGGGCGAGTTGGCGAGGGTGGCGATGGGGGGGGGCGTCGGCCGACGATAGGCGTGGTCGTAGTGGTAGTCGTAGTCCCGTCTGTGGCTGGAGAGGGGGTGAGGGAGACGTGGGAGCGAGGCGGGCGGGACGTACGAGGCGGGGATGGGGACGGACTCGACGCGGTGAGGCATTGGGGAGGGGCGGGGAGAGCAGGGGGCGAGGGGGGGACTTATCAATGGTGCGGATGTCGAGAACTGATAATGGATCAACACATCAACAGAGAGCGGGACAGCAAAGAACGAACGCGGCGCTGATCAGAGGGATCAGGAAGGGGCCGTCGAGCAGGCAGGCGTTGGGGAAGACGGCAGTGCGGCCGGGATCAGGAAGGCGGTGATCAGACGGACGCACGGACGGGCATCGCGCTGCCCTCCGCCCGCCGAGGGCTCGCAAATATACGCGTGCACGAGCGGAGATCCAACCTGCTGGGAATGCACCCGCGGCACAGCCGGCACACATTGCAGCATTGAATCGCCGAATCACGGCCCGCGGTGGATCGTCGACGCAATCAGTGCGACCCTGCTGAAACCCCGGCGTCTATCCCGCCCCGGCTGCCAAGCCGAGCCCAGCCCGCCCGCCGCACGGCCGTCCGCCTCGCGGGACGCCCCTCCGCGCACGGAGTGATCCTGTCCCTGTCGAAGCCCCGCCGTGCCTGGCGTTCCGAGGGCGTGCCGTCAGCCCTCGCACCATCGCGACCGGCTCGTGTCTGGTCTCCGGCGCACGCGTTCTCACTGTTGGCAGCCGGCGCGCCGACGGGTCATCCGCCTCCCGCCCGGGCGGTTCCCGGCGCCAATCACGCCCGACCGTACCACCAAACAGGTCCATACGCTGCCCGCAGCACGTCGCCCTCTTCCCCAGACCTGTCTCCGTGCAGGCACACACAAGCACCAGCCCTGATTGCGTGTGAACGCGGACCCCCAATCGCAGAGCTCATTAATCCTCCCAAGGCCACATGAACACGGACGCCTGCACCGCTTCCACTCCATGAATCATGTGCCTCGCCCCCTCCCTCTTCTACTTGCTGTGAACACTGCCGGCCTCCTTTATGAGACGATATGGAAGGTCGAGTTGCGCTGTGGACGCGTCATCGCACCCATCCAGGTCGCCACCATCAAACGCGGTCCTGTGCCATCCCAGGGGCTCTCTTGTGTCCGCAACGAGCGATCACGACCGGCTGATGGCCATGATGTCAGTGTCGAAAACTCGAGTCGCCTCCTCGCGTGATGGTGATGATGATGATCACGCCAAACAATGTTCTCCGTGCCGTATTTGGTGTCGACGGGGCCGAGTGGCGCACACATGCACCTGCTTGGCCCCGCTCGTCCCCACGTGCGCCCCATTCCTGGCTACGCTGGCCGGTAAGGCCCAGGGAGACAGGCGCGGCGAGGACGGGTCCGGACCCATCGGTCATAGAGCTCCCCCTCCTTTCGCACCCCCGGCCGCCCGGCGATCAAAAACGAACCCATGTCGTCCCTGCTCGGCCGCCAAACGCCCCTCCCGCTGCGCCCTCTCCCCCCTGGTCCGTCCCTATCCGGTCAGGCGCGCACCCAGCCTGCCGCCACCCACAGCAAGGCACGGGCACATCCTCCAACGCCGCACCGGCCACATAACAAGACAGAGGCGTGCACAACGCCACCGGGGCACCCGATAAGGCGTCAACAAGGGCCCACGTCATGGTGCCATCAGCGAGAGAATGGCAAGTCCGTCTGCGTGATCCGGTGCGCACGTCCTTCCCCCACGTCAGCCCCATGGCCCCGTGTGACCGACACTCGGTGGGCACGACACACGATACGCCGTCCAGCCGGATCGCGACAGGCAGGCACGGCGTGCATGTCCTCGAGCGGTCGGCCGACCATGACCCGGTCCTTGCTCTCCTCCGCGCGCTTTCCAGGGCATATTCGATTTCCCACAGGAGGAAACCCCAGCGTGCACGGACGCCTGCACGTATGCGCGTCATGTCAAGTCAGCAGGCCTGACACGGACACACACAGCACACCGATGGTGAGTTGATGGCATGATGGCATGATGTGCTCATGAAATCACGATCCACTGCGCGTGTGGCGGTTGGACGACCGTGGGAGTTGATGGGAACGTTCACCCCGGGAAAAAAGGGTGGGGAAGGGGGAAGAAGGGCACGGCGACATGGTGCAGGAAGCGTCGCTTTTTTCTTCTGCTTTTTTCCTCGGGCGCCTCTTGCCTTGCTTGTCGACGCAGCCCTCTTTTTTCGCTGCCACGGTCGTCCACCGCCCAGCTGTCCATCAAGCGGTCACGCCGGAGCCACCGTGACTCCGTGACTAGAAGGTGTGGTGGAAGCGAACACCCGATATGGACAAGGCAGACGCTCCACTGACGGAGTCAAAACGACGCAGAGGTGTGTGGGCTTCGTGGCACCACGTACGCTCGTCCCAGCGCGGTCCACACCTTCGCTCTCCCACACACACACGCCCGCACACACACGCACACAGAACGCTGACGTCGATCGGAAAACTCTTATCAACGGGACATTCCGATCAGCTGCTAACCGGCGTCATCCATACGCCAAATGACCAGTGGGAAAAAAAGAATGGGAAAAATAGAAACGGGGAATACGTCGAGCGTCGAGCAGTGGGCACACGACCATTTTTATATCCCCATCAGGGAAGGGAGGAACAAACGGAAAAGAGTTTTTGAGCTTCGATGCGTGCAAACGACTGCATGGCGCGGTGGGCACAACACACACCTAATCAGACGCGAAATGAAGTGAAAAAAAAAAAAAAACAACGGCTGACTCACAGGGATAGGCTATCGACCTTATCTGCCCGGGCCGGTGTCTTCGTCGCCCAATGACCAGCTGGCGAAATGGGTGCACACGACCAACATCCAGTACTGATGCCGGGCAATGACGAACGTGCTGCCTGTTCGCCACGTTCCCACTCGGAACGCACGCAAAGAACGACAACAAAAAGCACACTCGCCTTTGGCCCTGACACACTGCGGCTCCTCGGGTCGGTCATCGAGTCATCCATTCTTTCTCTTCCCTTGTCCATCGAAGCGAACCCGGGTCGTCGACGTACGGCAGCCCATAATGTACCATTGGGGTGGGCACACCGTGCGGCGTCCCTGACTGGCCGCCAGTATACCGGCACGCAACCTACCCACTCAATCATTTCATTCGATAGATAGCACGAGTCCTATGAATGCCAAGTCTGGAATAACAATGTAACCTAACCTTGACGATATACGAGCCAAAAGTGACCGTCGCGCGAAATCGGCGCGACAGCTCCGAGTCCAAAACGGCACACAGTCACGTCACTTCCTCCCCTGGCCTTCCAGCTCCCCCCCCATCCCATCCCATCCACCACACCGCTCGGAAATGGCTTGCCTGCCACTTGCCCAATCTCCTCCACTTTCGCACTCCACTCCACCCGTCCACCCACACTCTCCCCCTACTCGTCCGACTCCACCTCTGAAGAACTCTCCGAATCCTGATGGTGCGCGCCTGCCCTCGCCCTCGCCGTCGTCCTCGTGGACCACAACCGTACCGTGCCATCGTGGCTCCCCGTCGCGAACATCATCGGCGTGTCCGTCGCACCGTCCCACCCGACGCATGTCATATCTCTCAGCTCGGGCATATTCATCGGCCGCAGGTACCGCAGCAATGCCGCCGTCTCTCGATCCCAAATGTGCGCGTCGCCCGCTGCGTCCGTGACCAGTCAACAAGACATAAATGAACACACACAAAGGCCCTTCGTACCTTTGCCGACGCAAAACACAAACTGTTCCTCCTTGCCACCAAAGTAACACGAACCTGCGATAGAAGTCGGCACGTTGAGTGCAAACGTGTGCTTCAGGTCCAATCGGCCCGTCAGCGGACTGGGGCCGTTCGTGCGCGCCCTGTCTCGAACGATCTCGAGTTTCCAGAGCTGGGGCGCGGCCTGCAAGAGAGGTGAGACACAAAACATGGGAGCAAGACAGAGCGACGTGCCTGTTCAAACGAGACGAGAATGACGGAGGTTTGCTTGGATATGACAATGTCTCGTACATCGTCGTACAGCGGCGTTTGACTGTTCCGATAAAAGTAAAAACGAGGCGCTAGATGCGTTCGCCAAGGATACACACCTTTCCTTTCGCTTCGTATGCATATTGTACACTGTTCGCCACAGCTCAGTCAGGGGCTCCTCGAAGGACTCGACCACTCGCTTACCGATGATCCGTTTCTCGACCTTGGTCTGACGCGTCGGTTGGGGTCCGTTTACCGGCGGTACGGATGGCCCTGCGGCAATCAAGCGCGAACAATCCATGGTCACCGCGACATTGATCAATCGCACGTGACCAACATGGTACGTATCCAAGACCTGCAAACCGATCACGACGGATGAAGCGTCAACTCGGCTCCCAAGCCAATCATGCACACCTTTCCGTGTAGGTCCTAGAGTACAAAGCTGATCAGCGTCTGCTCCTGCCGAACGACGTGACGCGTACCAATTTCACCACCTCGCTACCTTCGGCCGAAAGGAGGGCTGCAAGAGACATAGCGACATGAGAGTGCGGAATTCACTTTGCAAACTGCCCTTGCCTTTTCCGTTAGGGAGCCAAATCACCGAACTGACCGTCTTGGATCTGTCGATCGTCAGCTTACACACCCCGTCCTGATCGACAGGGGACGACACGTCAGACGCGTAGAAACCAACAAAGATACAGTGATTCACCTCGGACCACAGCTTGAGACCCCGCGTAAATCGCGTGAGGAGCATGCGACCGTTGGGCGACCTAAACAAGGTCATAACTCCTGTTTCTCATACAAGACCAGCGAGGGAAAGACTTGCCAGGCAACTTGACTGACAAAACCCCGGACATGCACAAGCGTACGATGGTGTGTCAGCTCCTCCTAGATCCTGGACGATCAACGGACGAGACTGGACGTAAGAGAGACGGTGGGACCCACCCCCACACGAAAGAGCATCGCCGTTCGGTCCCAACTGGGAAGGTATCATGTGAGCCTCGTCCGAAACCCAGCCATACGTGAGCCCCGCACCTTGCTGTGGCCAAATACCTGCCGTTGGGCGAGAACTGGAGATGTCGTACGAGCGCCCCGTGTGGGAACAACTCTTGCACTAACTCAAGCCTCTTGAGTTCCTCGATTTCCTTGGCCACCCTCTGTCCTCTCAATGCAAACAGCATCGGGTCCGGTATCGGACTCGCCGACGTATCCGGGTCCGATGACAGCGGCGTTTGCCACCACGAGTCTCTGCGGGGTAACCCCGGACGCGCGTGCGTAGGACGCTTGCCGGTCGTACGCTGCAACTTGATTACGGCACGAACTGCATTTTGGAAGCGGATGCGCGGATCGGGTACATCGAGGAGAAGATGGTTGTCGTTCTTCTGCCCGTGACCACTCGACGAACCTGGGCCTGGGCTGGATACGTATCGCGAGCGCACAGCACCACCTGCCGTGTCGTCGGTGGCGCCCGACGTCATCTCTTTCTTGGTCGTGGGCATGCGCGCGCCGGCCAACCAGGTGATCAGACGTGTAAAGGAAACACGTGTCGCAGCAAGACGTCGACTACACCATCGTATTGCAAACCGGTGCGCGCGGACGATACCGAGTTCGGCAAGTTCGTCTAGGCTCTCGGTGATGACTTCTCCGAGCCATTTTTGGTCTTTTTGTCTAAGGAACGCCCATCGTTCTAACACAAACCAACTTGAGATGCAGATGAGACCCAGTGATGCGACAACCTAGAGTGAAACAAAAGTGGGCAGACGAGAGTCATGACGTTTGTGAACAGACCGAGATAGACATACAGTCATGGCCACGACGATTGCAGACGTGATAGGGTTCTAAAATCAAAAGCGTCAATACAAAACCCGAGGGACACGCGTGCGGTCATACCTGTCCCGTAGAAAACGTAAAGAGCACGACGCCAACAGAAAAGCACACAATAGCGATTACAAGAAATACAAGTGGGGACCCTTTCATCCATGCAAGCAACCACCACGGGACTCGGTGCACGGGCGAGCGACTATGCAACCAGATGACGGATTCGATGATGATGATGAAGAGGTAAGATCAAACTCACTAAATAGATTGTTTCCACGTGAAGCCGAGCAGCCCGTTCACCCCACCTGCAATACTAAATACCAGCGACGACATCCAAAACATGTTCACACATCTATCGAGGGTGCTTTTCGTCGTACGGACCGAATACACCAAGAGCGATGCGTCAATGACACCAAAGAAGATCGACAATGTCGAGACATTCAGCAGGTTCTTGGTGGCATGTTGCTGGTGGAACCAAATGGTTGGTATACCTATCACATCAATTGTTGGTACGGGCGCGCTACCCCCGAACACGTGCTGATAACTTACCAATCTCAATAAAGATCGTCAGCGCGGCAGTGATCTCATCGAAATGGCCACCAATCTCGAACATCAAGTCATGGACATATCGCTGCACTGCCGGTGATCGGAACTGGTCTGGAACAGCATGTCACCCATACGTACCAAGAGCGGTGAACTACGGACGCACGTTTATACTCGTAAAGACAACTCGAAAAGTACTGCAATCAAACGCGGCATGAGCACAGACAAGACACCGCCGAGACGAAGAAACATGACAGACTTTCAAGTCAGCTTCGAATAACCGCATCGACTGACTGATCGCTTCATCGTTAAACTCCTCAAACTCGCACAAACAATTGATGAAAGCCCCCACATCGCGCGCGAGACTCTCTAGCTGGTTCGGGAGCATGTCGAGCTCCAGATTGGCTTGCGAGAGGGGTACCGTCGAACGATTGCGCCAGTCCTGTCGGCGTTCCATCACATTGGGATTCATGAGCATTTCTTGTGGTTTACGGGTGATTCTGCGCGGGTAGATGCAGGCAGCATTTTCACGAAATAAAAAGAGGATCTTGGCAAGACACTCCTGGAGCGCAAAAGCGGACGAAACTATTCCAACAGAGCTTCCTAATTCGCGCGAGGCATTTTCGAAGTCACGGAGCTAGGCATGGGAGGATGGACACGCGAGTAACGAGAAGGAGTGAGTATAAAAAGGAGAAGAAGAAGGGCATTCACACCTGTTTGTCAAGTGTTTCGATCCGTCTTGAAAGTAGATGTCAATCAGTGCAGCATGGATGCTACGATACTCACCTCTCGAATCCGAAGAACATCTCCACGCCAGCGTGTTGCTGTTTTTCGTCCACCGACGGTGCTGCAGTGCGCACGTCAGCACTGGTTCAACAGAAAAGCACAACAGAAAGCATACGTTCATGTTCCTCGAAGCCTGCCGGCTCACCCATAGCTAATCAAACCAAGTATGAAACCGACGTTAGTAACCGGTGATGAAATGTGACGGACCGGCGTGAAGCTCCTCGTTGCGCCTCAACTCGGAGACCACGTCTGCCAGACTAAACAACGGTCTTCTCCTTCCGGCCGCTAGAGTGCTTGTGCCACCGCTGAGGAAGGTCCTCGGGGTCGTCATCGTCGACGTCGAGCGAGGGCTCGTCTGTGGCGACCTCACCGAACCGACCAGTGTTTCGTCATCCATCCTTCTCTGCTTGCCCTTTCCTTGGGTTGTTCTCGCTTCGTCCGCTATTTTCGTCTGCGTTCCGTCGTGTATCTTGGTGCACCGTCGAACTGTATGCGTTGAGCTGTCGGAAGAAAAAATGGGCGATACAAATGAAAAAAACGCCTCACCGACCCTGATATCAAAGCGACGACAGCGTGCGTCCTGCCACTCAACGCCACGAGGGAGAGGGTGGAAGGGGGTGGTTATGAGTCAAATGTGGACTTCTTTAATGTAGGGTCCAAGAATTTAGGAGCCACCAAAGCGGGCAAGGAGCGGCGAGCTGCGGTGGGGTCATTTCACCTGCCGCCAAGTACGCATGGTGACTCTGGATGTGGAGAGCGCCGGGAAAGTGGAAGCACCCCTAGACAGAGCCACGGGCGAAATTCATGCAGGCTGTCCGCATGGCCATCCAGGATGTGGGCTCTACGAGCGGTCGCTGGCACAAGCAACCTGTGAAGCACACGGAATAACCCACAAGCTGAGCAGAATCTCACCCGATCGTTTGGCGGCGCACGGTGGCCTCGTTGCAAACATGCTCGTCCAGTGCGTAGTGTGGCTGTGACGTACGTAAGACGATAAGCTCCCAAGTACATGGCCCAAGTACTACTAGCATCGCCCTTCAACTCCGGTAATCACCGTTAATCTGCACGTACTCCTGCACCATGCCCGATATCAGCAGCATCCCAACTTTTGCAAAGTGGACTCACATAGCTAAAATCACACGTCCAATACTCTGCCCCCTCCTGGCCACCAACCCCCTGTCCCCCAAGGTCGACGCGGATGTTAAACTCTTCCTCCCCGAGTATCTCGCTCGCCCGCGCCTCGTCGACACCCACGGGCTCACCGTTCTCAAGGACGACAAGGGGCGTTGTGTTGGCGGAAGTGGGCGCAGGAATGAACGCAACGCTGACGAGGGACGGATCGAGCGACGTGCTGAGGAGAGTCGAGCCTGTCGAGGACAGAATGCGACCCCAGCTAGCGGATCACCGTTGAGCATGAATGGGGACTCTTCGCACAAGGGAACTGAGTTGCAGGAGGCTTACTTTGCATCCTCGCCGTACAATGCGGTCTTCACCAGTGCCGAGGTGCTGATGTTCGAGGCGATGCGGTGAGCATCTGTGTACGAAGCCGCGTTCTAATCGCGAGATCAGGTCAGACGATTGAACAGCGACAAGATTATAACGTAAGGAAGCCATCACATTGGCATCAAAGACGGGATAAAACCACACGAAGAGAACATGAATCATGACACCCCCCGACCTTTCGTACACAAGGAGGTGACGTCAAAAAGGATACGTACCTCTACACACACGCCGACAAACTTGGTAGCCCCTTCCCCGTCCCGAACGACGAGCTTGGCCAGGTCAATGGAAAAAGCCGTGAGGTGGTCTCTGAACGCGATATATGCTTGAGGGTCCGTGGACTCGTCGATTTCCGTGGGATTGGACGCGTTCGCATCGTGGGCGGCACCGTTTGCCAAGACGATGATGGTATCGTTCGTGGACATGTCACCGTCGACCGAGATGGAATTAAAGCTTCGCTCCACGGCATAGGTGAGTGCAGACTGCAAGCTTTTTGAAGAGACGGGTGCATCGGTGAGAATGAGCCCGAGGAGAGTGGCATGGAGACCTGCTGCAGGAGTATTGGAAGGGGCAGCAGAAGAGTGGACGAGACCAGCTGGAGAGGTGGGGTCACCCATTTGCGGGTGAATCATGCCCGCACCCTTGTCCATGCCTGCCATGCGGTAGGTCTTTCCGTTGATCTCAAACGTGCGCGCACGAAGTTTCGGGAATGTGTCAGTGGTCATGAATGCACGTGCAGCCGCTTCATAGGCAGATGGAGTGGACGAGAGGGAATAAGAAGCAGAGGAAGCAGACTGCTGGGTGGAGATGGCGGAGAGAATGTTTGAGATGGGGAGGTGAACACCGATGACGCCCGTGGACATGACGAGGGTCTCATGGATTGGAGTCTGTGAACGGAAGCCATGAGAGGCGAGGACGGCATCCCCTGCTTTGACCATGCCCCAGGCATCCTGAATGCCCTTCTTGCCAGTGACTGCATTTGCGCAGCCGCTGTTTACGACGACGGCGCGTGCCCTGCCACCTGACTTTTGGAGAACCTCACGAGAAACGAGGACCGGGGCGGCACGGAATGCATTGAGAGTGAAGCACGCAGCAGCGGAGGTCGGATGGGGAGAGGTGGACAGGACAAGGGCGAGATCGAGTGGCGCTGGAGAGGAAGCGTTTTGTTTCTTGACGCCCGCGTGGACGCCAGCAAGAAGGTAGCCTCTGGGAAGGGCCGCATCTAAAACAGGCGCATGCAGATGGTCCTTGGACGGTGTCGGCTTGATCGTGATGGTCTTTGGCGTCGCCGAGGTCGAGGAAAGTCGGGCAAAGAGCGACGTCGCGCCGGGGAGCTTGCGAGAGAGCATCACTGCGCCTGTTTTGCACGCTGGAAGAGACAATCCAAGTTGTTTTATACAACGATACAGCAATACCCACTCAAACGGCGAATATGCCTCTCCCGTGCCCTCCAACAGTGCTGTAGCGACTGCCAGACACGACCTGGACGGGGGACCGACACTTTTTTTCTTCCATCGCTCCGTTACTCCAACGACGCTGCTCGCAAACGACGTAGAGTGCAGCTCACCAGCCGCATCGACGGTGTTGCGCGTCCACACCCTCCCCACAGAAACTTATAGCGTGACTGTGAGTCACGTGTCATCTCTGTGACATTGTCACATCCGCTCGCCATCCTCCCCCTCCGTCTGCAGGAACACGATCAACGACGCCGACTTCTGCCCCTCGAGATAATAAATGGGTTCAACAAGGTCAGTGGTCACCTTCGTATCTCAAAGACCACGAAAACACCATTCGTCGGCCTCCCAAGCGGTGGATCCTCCACCGCTTATTCGGATGTACTCTCCGCTAACTTGCAACCCGTCCCCAGACTGTACGCCAAGGGCCGCGTCCTAGGGCACAAGCGTGCAAAGCGAAACTCTCGCCCGAATACCTCCCTCCTTCAAATAGAGGGCGTTGCCAACCAGCAGGACGCCCAATTTTACCTCGGCAAGGTCAGCCAGTTATCCTCTCGCATCGCATCTCCTAATCCTTCTCTGCCGTCCCTAGCGTGTGGCCTACGTGTACAAAGCCAAGCGGGAGATCCAAGGATCCAAGATCCGCGTCATCTGGGGGTACGCTCGCTCCGATTGTTTTCCCCTCTGTCATTCGCTTTATCCCGTCTTCTACCGGACCTAGTCGTGTCACCCGTCCACACGGCAACTCTGGTGTTGTCAAGTCAAAATTCAGATCTAACCTCCCACCACGCGCGTTTGGTGCGAGTGTCCGCATCGTACGTTTCTGTTCTCCCTCTTCGTCCTTGACTCGGTAGTTGAATGCGCCTTGATCCACCCAGATGCTGTACCCGTCGAACATCTGAACCGCCCCTCTCCCTTCAGGGCATCATCTGTGTTCCTTCGTATGTTGGTACCGACGCGTTCAAGCAACTGCCTATGTGTATGAGACTGCATGCGTGCATATATATACGACTTGCGTCACGTACTGCTGGAGCGTCCTCTAATTATAATCCCCAGGCCAGCGCGGAAATGATGTGTTACTCGACAACACGGAATCTATTATCCACAATGAACCGGTTGCTCCTGCATGTTAGAAAAAAAAAAAAGGCTTTCCTCTGTGCTGTACGACGTGCTGATGAGTCTGGCCATGTGTCGCATAGAATGTGGGCTTGCTCTTTGAGCACGCGCGGAATAGGCACAAGAGGGCGTGGTAAGACTATAGCTAGTAATGGAAAAGTTCGATTCGGTTCGGTTCTTTGGGCTCTTTCTGAATGCTGAGCTGAAGGTAGCCTTGGACTGAATGGACTGAATGGTGGATGAACTAAACACAGCATTTAGGCCTTGGATTTTGTTAAGGCCAAGTATATCTTCAGATGTAGTTGCAAGATGACAACTACATGATGTCATTCAAGTTGGGTTGCCTGGATGCCCAGCTGCCCTGTATTCCCAGTGCACCTGTCCTACAACACACCCAACATGCATCCACTACCCATATTATGCACCCTACCTGTTCCATGCACCCAATGCACTCACATCCAGCACAAGTCCTACCACACAAAGCAGTCAGGGCATGAGTGGTGACAACAAAAGTCCACCATGCACATATGCAGCCCAGAGAGGCTTGGTACTATGAGAGCCAGCAGCAGCTAAGGTACTTCAAGATGGCTGGGGGTGAGACCATGGCTGTGATGACAGGTACAAGTGTGTCAAGCATGTTGTGCAGCACCCCAGACATGGCTAAGGTTGGTCAAGACCAAGGTGAGACAGTAGTATTGGTGGCCATGAGTGCTTTGAGCATGCTAGGCAACCACCCAGGTGCCCAGGTGGCAGATGAATAGGAGTCCAAGATGAAAGCTGTGGAACTCACCCCAGTGAAAGAAAGAGGTGCCTTATAATAGTACTAGTGTTGCTATACATAGATCTGGGATTAGTGCCAAGTAAACATCTAGCATGAGGACATGTACAGATCAAAGACATGTTCTCATTGCAGATCACAATGCTCAAATACAGTGAGCTCAAAAACTCTTTCCATACTTACCTGGATGGCAGTGTGCACACTGTGGGAATCTTGCTTAGCTTTGGTGGAGTTATAAATAGTACATACTCTTGGCTACCAAATTGCCCCCTAGATCATGTGATTTTGTTCACACACTGTAGAGATATCATGATTACAAGTCAGCAATGTCATGGAAAGGATTTTTGAGCTTTTGAATTGATAGGTAGAATCTTAGTCAAATTGTATGATAGTTGTCATTGTTTGTTTGTAAAAACAATGCTATACATGTAAATAGTATGTCTGAGTTTTAAAAAGTTCACACACTTCTTGATTCTTATCTACCACCATGGTTAGATCTTTTTCTCTTGTTCAACAAACCAACATCCTCTCTCTGCTTGATGCTAGCCATTCTGGTGATGCCATTGCCAAACAAACTGGCTCTTCTGCCATATCCAAGTTTTGTTCCAAGAAGTGTTTTATCCTTTTCAGAGCTATTGGAGGTTGTCCTTCTAAGCTTTTCTTTGTCAACATTTATCATGCCCAATGTCTTATTATCTCTAGTAGAGCTGAAAATGTAGTTCAAGTGACCAAAGCTCTCACCAACATTGTCAATCAGCCTCTGTCTGCAAGTACAGTTCATCTTCACTTGAAGAAATCTGGTATGAAAGCTGTAGTCAAGTGCAAATGCTCTATACTCTCTACCTGAAACAACTGTTTACCAGGCCAAGCTGGTAACCTTGTATTGTTAGGTCAAGGAGTCAAGTGTTTAGTCTGAGCAGGCAAGCTTGAGGACAAGACTTGGTCTTCTAGCAAGTTGGGGGTGTCCCTTTATATACTACTTTACTATTTACATCAGTGTACACTACATCTATAGATATCTGATACCAATTGGGTAGGAGGTACAGTGAGCTCAAAAACCCTTTCCATGCTGACAATAAATGTAGTAAATGAAATGTACTGCTATATCACATGGGAATCTTGCTTAGCATTGGTGGAGTCATACAGTGACTCACAAAATTGTCCCAATGTTTGATACTTTTTGATTGTTCATTGAATATCATTTGCATATAAACAGATATAAACAAAGTATTGGTATAAGAAAGAAAGTCCATGCTCTTTGCTAGGTA
>JBBPMG010000682.1:0-14963 GCA_038090195.1 Boletellus deceptivus | reverse complement strand
TCAATATCTGTTTTCTTTCTTACTTCTCTCTCATTCAACACTATATTGTTCTATACATGTCACTCTCTAAGTGTAATTGTTAAATAGTTTCCACTTTTTTAAAATATACTAGAACATACTGTATCAACAATAGCTCCCACACATAGTCAGACTAGGGCTATACAATCTACATGCATCAACATTGTGATTACTGCCAATCATCTCACTGCTATCACTATCACTATTGAATCTTGCATCACAAAACACCTTGCCAACAACCTGGATTTTTATAAATCAACAAACTGTCTACATAATATATTATTTTGAAATAGTTCCTATTTATTCAAATCCTACTCAAATTTCTTGCTTCTTGGACCAATAGAATACCTTGAGTGAGTGTTTCATTTTGTCCTCTCATAGGTGAGATAGGGGTTAGATATTAGTGTTAGGAGCTAATACAAAATATGCAAACATGCAGTTTTTTTTCAAGCTATTGTGATAGACTCACATAACACTACTAGAGCTGTAATGACTATATGGTAACAGTAACAGCTAGTAGAAGCTGTTGTGACAGTGTCAAATAGTGTGACATGGATGTGACAATTAAACTATAACATGGCTATAACACAATAATCATTGTAAAAGGCATCATATTCATTATTCATTCATATCTGGGAATAATCAAGGTTGTCTAACACTTGATATTTCAAAATAATAAATAGGCACTATCTATGATGAAACATGATAAAATACACTATCTGATCCAGTTTGATACAAACTTGAATAGTAAGAGTACTTTTTTTTATCAAAATATTAGGATTTTTAATATTACATTCTTTTTTTTCCTATCCATATAGTAGAAATTCATTCTAAAATATAATTCTTCTTTACTTCTTTACTTTTTTTCTACATGTGCCTCTGAAATACTTTCACACTTGCAATAGCTGAGATTATATATATATATAATTCCCATGCTATAATGTATGCAAGATTCTTTAATCTCCAATTGTAGTGTCTTTGTCTTGGATCCTCATGGTAGAGTTTAGTTGTTTCATAGTAGATGTATGCAATATGTACTACATGTACTCTCACTCCTGCTAGCATGCCAACAGGATTCATGATCTACAGACTACAATAGTAAGAATTCATGATTCATGATGGAGCAGGGTTTCCAATCTTTCCTATCACTCCAAGCAAGGTCAACCAAAAAAAACATATCAGAGTATCATCAAGAGGCTTCTACACAGCTGCTCTCACCAGAGTCAAAAAACAACAGTGTATCCTACATTCACTTTGGAAACAAAACAAGACATGGTCGACGAAACGAGACTATCTAAACAATCATCTACAATTTCGACTTGAGGGGCTCCGCTGTGGTGTTATCCAAGTTCTCCAAGAGCGTCGCCATCCCTTCGGCCGACGACGTCGGGTACGTTGCCCTCCCATCGTCTGTCGCAGTTCATACCGTCTCCCGTTCAGCGACACGCTCTTCCAAAAAACATGACACATACCAAAATTGGTCAACACATCCCATTTGGCGAGCAAGTCTTCGGGGGTCAAGGGCACGTTGGTCGGGAAACCGTGTCCACCCGTTCGTTGCCACCGCGTCTCGGCCGCCCATCCGCCAGATATCTCAAACAGTCTTCCCGTCGTCTCAGTGTTGTCTTGACTCGTAAGGTAGCCCACGATGGGAGCGATGTAGTCGGGCTGAGTGGTCATGGTCATTCAGTAATGCAGCTCCTACAGAGGTGCCCAAGAAGTACCTTGTAGGCATCGACCATCTCTTTCGGCCTAAAGGTCTCGTGAATAAAGCATCATGAAAAAGGTGCAGACCGAAACCGACCAGACCGTCATCGTCATCGCAGTACCCGCACTCGGCGCAATGACGTTGCAAAGAATATTGTATTTCTTGCCCTCGAACGCAAGCGTCTTTGTAAATCCCATGATGGCGGCTTTAGCAGCGCAATACTATCCAAATGCACGTCAGATGGCGGTAGCCGACGATCGAGACAACTCACATTGGTCTGCCCAAAGTTTCCATCTGAAAAAGAAAAAAAAGTGTGTCAGTGCGCGAAAAAAAAGGCGAGCATCGACTCACAGATACCGACTTGCGAACACGTCGTCACAATACGGCCATACTTTTGCTTTTGGAATATTGGCCAAACGGCTTTTGCGCACTAGATTTGCTGTCACTAAGTTCCCTGGCGCTCAAGACCCGTGGAAGAACGAACCTTGAAAGTACCCCGGAGATGAACGGTCATCACGAGATCCCACTCTTGCTCCGACATTGCGGTAAACGAGCGGTCCCGCAATACACCCGCGTTGGCCACGAGGACGTGTACGCCACCAAATGCGTCCAAGGCAGCTTTGACGATGCGTTCACCATCTTCGGCAGAGCAAATGACGGGCACCGCGTTGCCGCCAGCTGCAAAAGTCATTTGTTGGAATGCAAGAACATCGTTTTCGCGTCTGCAGGACACTCACCTTGCCGGACTTCCTCACATACGGCATTTGCTCCCTTTTCGCTAACGTCATTTATAACGACATTGGCTCCAAGTCGACCGTACATATGAGCATAGGCACGGCCAAGGCCCGCACCAGCCCCAGTGATTATGACAGTCTGACCACCAAATCGAACGGGTGGCGTCGACTGAGGATTCGGTGGCAGAGTGGCAGCAACATCGAGCTATTACACATCATGAATGGGGATCACATCGCGCTAGAACGGATGGCATACCGTGCTCTCAGCGTCTGTGACCGATTCTGGACTGTGTGGACCTAAGAATGGGCCGATACCGCTGCATCGCTCGCACTCACTATCTTGGATCAGAAAAGTCGGTGACTTCAGACCACTTCACTTTAACCTGAATAGGCTGTGAGACAACTCAGGATTAGAAAGGGAAGACGCCTTACAGCAGAAGGCGTGAATGTTTCGTCCGTCCTCCAGATAGCCCCCTTGCTCCTCTCCCAACGATTCTCCGCGGCAAACCCTGCTCCTACCTCAAACACGCGTCCCGACGCGTTTGGGCCATCAGGATGACACACAGCAGCGACAAACGGTGCAACAAAATCGGGCTACCAAGGTTCTCACTCAGACGCCGGCGTCCAAAGACATTCGTAGAACCCATCCTACCTTCAGCTTTGCGAGGATCTCTGGTGGCATAACCGTTTCCGTCATCCTCGACGCGGCAGCCTGGGAAACAGGTCAGCAAAACCAGCGAGGCAGGTGGGGCGTGTCAAAAGAGACCTACGGGTGCGATCGCGATCGCGTTGATGTTGTACTTGGCACCTTCCCTCGCGAGCGCCTTTGTGAATCCGATCAACCCCATCTTTGCCGCACTGTAGTTCGCCTGGCCAAAGTTGCCTGTTCATGGCTGTGAACATCGTGCTCGAGTACACCCACAACACCTACCATATATGCCCGCCGCGCTCGACGTGTTGATGATCCGCCCAAACTTTTGGTTACGGAAATGTGGCCAAGCAGCCTTGGTGCATGCGTACGCACCCTTGAGATGCACCACAACGACCTGGTCAAACTCGGCGTCCGACATGTTCTTGAACCTGTTTCCCCCCCAGAGGCAACACGCAACGCAAGATCAACCAACCAGGCGTCCAGAGCGGATGGCAACGTACCCCTTGTCCCGCAAGATACCCGCATTGTTCACGAGGACAGTGACCCCTCCAAAAGTATCGATGGCGCTTTGTATCACGGCTGCACCGTCGGTCACCGAAGACGTGTTCACGACGGCGCTTCCGCCCGCTGACGATGATGATGTCGTCAGATACGAGGTCACGCACTATGTGATGCACGCACCCCTCTTGATCTCATCGACCACCTTTCGGGCAGCCTCGCCATTAAAGTCGTTCACGACGACGTTGGCACCGCGAGCGGCAAATAAAAGGGAGTAGCTAGGAAAGACGTCACGATGGGTTCGCTGCCGCCCTGGGGTGCGGGAAACGCACGCTTTTCCGAGCCCACCGCCTGCACCAGTCACGACGACCGTGTGGCCCTTGAACGACAGCGACATGGCGGCTTGAGAGCGCAACGCGGATTGTCGTATCAAACAAACGGTCGGAGAAGGCTATAAAGGAGCCTGGAAAAACCACGTGAAAACGACATGCTGTGCTCCTGATTTTCGCGCGCACAGTAACCGACATAGGGAGAGGAAATCAATAATTATTGTGGATCAATGAGACGAGCAGGCACCCGGCAGCTACTACGTGCTAGACAGTAACGCAGAAAACGGCCCAAGAGGGCTATTCGAGACGGGAGCGTACAGGAAACAAGTAGAAAGCTCGAGTCGATCAAAGGCGGCGGGATTGTGATAGCAAAAACCCAATTGCAATAGGAAGCCGACAAATGTCAGCCAGACGAATAGCGTGAATGAGTAGATAAGAGAATAAAAATGATAGGCACAAAAAAAGAAGGGAAACAAAGCGACCAGAGAGAGACGGAGGAAAGGATGGAGGGCATGGCATACAATTGTGTCTGCGAAAGAATGCCGGGAAGTGCGTGCGTGGTGGAAACGTAGGCAAAACAAGCATGTATACGGGATTAGATGAATACGATGTGTTTCGCAATAGTGCGCAGCGGCAGACAGATAGCGGAAGGGAATGCAGTGAGAGGAATGCATGGAGAAGGTAGCAAGGCAAGCAACACATAGGAAAATAAGACATGAGACTAGAGTGTGTAATCAGACATTGAGATTGCGGATGGATGCGAGAATTGGAAACAGAATGTCAAGCACAAGATGAGGTGATGAAACTAGAGATGGTGCAAGAGACGGAACAATGCCTGGATAAGAGCTGCGATTACTTCTTGTGCATCATGTCGTCCTCGACTGGACTCAAGTTGTTCTTAGCCCACTCGATGGCGAACAGCGACGCCTTGAGGAACTTCTTGTGCGCATACTTCTGACAGGCGTATTGCTGTACAAAATTGTCTTCAAGGAGCTTCTCGCAGATCCATTGGTGGCCGGTCTCCAAATGTTCCGCAACGAACCCAGAATGGTAAACAAACGCTCCGTTCTAGGTAACCAGAATGGGAAATGATTCACATGATCAGTCATCAGGGAGCACAGAAAAAAACATTCCCATCTTACCCAATCACCGCCAAGCATCTTCCGCGCGCTGTACATAGCAACCGCCGCGACGAGACTTGGCTTGCATCTCAAAAAGCGATGGTCCAGAAGGGTAACCTCCGCGAGAAACTTGCCCAAAGTTCTTGTCTGAATGTCATAGTCATCTGCCTTGCTGATCTTTCGCATCCAGCTGTACGGAGAGCAATATTGCGAAATCTTGAAGTCGAGGGTTTGCAAGACTATGCGTTCGCCCTTGAGAATTTCCTCCTTGCTGTACCCATTCTCCGTCATGAAGACAAATTCGTCTACCGACGGCGCTAAAATTTCTTCGTACTTGGCGGCGATAAACATCGCAGTAACGCCGACGAGCTGGAGCTTGACAAGTGACACGACTCTCCTGGTAAGGAAACGGTCGACGATGTTGATGGCGATCCAAAGTGTCTCGGGAAGCATATGCCACCGCAGGTGTACTTGAAGAAGCCAGTCGACAAGAGTCTGTCGCATGGACCACGTAATCTCATTTTGCCCGTCCATATAATCGGGATTGGGCATCATGTCGTCCTGTGGAGCGGTCAACGAACGAACAAACGCCCGGTGAACTGCGGGAAGCGTACCTCGAGTTCTGACATGTACTTAAAAATGTCATCGGAATACTCGCACACCATCGTGGTGTCGAACACATCGACTTCATCTCGGTATGTGCGCTGGACCTCCGCGACCTCTTTATAATGCCGCAGGGCCTTTTCTGTATCGACGTCAGGCCACATGCGTGGCGAAGCCGGCTCGACCGCTCTAGGCTCCGGAACATTGCTATCGTCGACACTGGTTTCTTGAATTCCTACCATATCCTGTTCACTCTTGTCCTCGTGCATGTGGGCGAGCTGGGGTTCTTCTTGTAAATCCTCGGTTTGTTCAACGTCCATCTCGGTTTCCTTCTCTTCGATGACCTGGGTGGGAATGACTACTGGTACAGCGGTTTCCTGCCGCGACATTCGCTTGAAGACGGATGGTTTATGTGCGCGCGTGATAGACGCGCGAGAAACGTTATTCGCTGTCTCGATCCTGCCCGGTCCCGCTGGAGCACGCTGGGGAACGGCCGCAGCCGCAAGAGATGAGGAACGGGAGCGTTTCACGCCCTGCTCCACGCCATCCTTCAGGTTCTCTTTCGCGGCAGCCTTGATCGCATCCTAGAGAACAAGAGGATGCAGGAGGACGGCGAGTTAACAACCTAGGTGGCACGATCTGCCGATCACAGACCTTGCGGTTGACCGCGGTGGTAGTGACCTCGCCAAGTGCAGGACGTTGTGGACCGCCCTTGAGACCGCTCAGGATAGCGGTTGCGCGCGATGCCCCACTGGCAGCGGTGCCTGACAGTTGACGGAGGTGCTTGCTGGTAGCGTTCTCGTCGCCATTTACCTTGCGCTGAGCGCCAATACGGGTTCGATTCTGTAGCTTGTGGCGATGAGCGAGTGAGAGGGAAAAGGAGACAAGGGTGGGCATACACGGGCATTGTTGACCATGCTCACTGTGCTAAGACGATGGGGAAATGCTACAGAGATGAAGGCGGTATGCGACTTTGTCGAACCAGGGGAGGGCGAGGCAGGGATACAGAGAAGAGACTATAGTGAAAGAGGAAGAAGAAACGCGAACCGTGGCTTTTAAGAGTCGCGTACGGGGAAGAACGGTGTGGCGAAAGAAGAAGAAGGAAAAGAGAAAAATGTCAGCCGCGTTCGAGGACGGAGAGAGAACAAGCGACTTGAACTTGCAATGTCGCGTAGAACGCGAACCACCCACGTGACCCAGCAACACACCAAAACAGACGCGTCGCGTCCAAGTCTAATTTATCAAGCACAGGCGCTACTCGGACGAAACTAGGCTGCCCCGTCCTCACCAGACCGCACGCTCTCCCACCGCCTTTCCATGGCGCTCACCTTCCAGTCCTGGAAGGACGATGCGCTGTGGGGCATTCCAATCCCAGCCCTGTGTGGCATCGTGTGGACCTCGATCGGCTCGACAAGGCCATCTCCACCATCTTGCCCCGTGCCAAGGGACATCCCCGGCTGCCACCCCTGCTTTATGAGCAGCCTTCGGCCGATGTTCTGCTCCGGCAGTGGTCCGTCGGCACACTTGTCTTCGGTCGCTGGGAACGACGGCGTCCGTGAGAGCTCACGCGAGGCCCTCGGAGGCCCCGGGGAGCTGCCGCGCGGACTCTCTACGCCTGGGCTGTCGAACTGCGAGCTAGGACGCATCGCACGACGCCGTGCGGATCGATCGATATAGGATGCGGGGGGCTGTGCGGAAGCCGAAGAGGGGTCACGAGGTGACGAAAGACGGGAGAGAAGGGTGCGTTTGAGCGTCGTCAGTGCCCTTTTAGCGTCTCTGGCCTCCTCCGTGTGGGCCACACAAGCAGCATCAGAGGGTCGCTTCTCCGCAGGGCGACTGCCCTCCCTCGGGACGGCAAACAGGGGTATGACATCCTGGCCGGTCGACGCACATTCGGCGCAGGGCGTGCGATCCTCGTGTATGTGGCACAGGAAGGTGGTGCTGCCGATGATCAGCCGGTCGAGGTGGTGCAATGGACGCGGTACACTCGCCATGCGGGGAGGGGAGAGACGGGTCGGCTCCGCATCGGGGTGTCGTGCGGGGTGGAGGAAGGTCCCGTGCTTGGACCCCATGTCGACCACTGCCCACTCGTGCCGGGTCCTGTCCCAGAACACGGTCGCATGCAGCTTTGACACCTGCATCTCCTTTAGCCGTATCCGGGGCGTGTCGCTGCCGGGCGGAGCGACATCGCGCCCGAACTGGGTCTCTGCGTAGGCGTCGAGCACGGCAAGGCCAAGGTCCCTGTGGAGGATCGACGACTGGCAGACGGCCAGCCGCAGCGGCAGCCACTCATCGGAATGCATTTGCGCGCATCCCGTGGCGCCCGCCGGGAACCCGCCTCGGATTCAAGCTCCGACGTGCACCGCGCCATGGACCCGTTTGACGACGTACTCGCTCTTTCCCCTCGCCGCGCAGGACGCTCAGCCATTTGCAGGCACCCTTTCTCGCCAAGGAGTGGCTCGTCAAGGTCGACGCCCAGACCTCGACGCCCTATCTCATCGTGCGTGTCTTCCCCCGCGACCCATGCGGACGCCGTGATCTCGTGCGCTCCTTGCACAGAAATTCCGTTCTTGCCCCGTGGGCCATGCCTGCTCCGTCATGGTTACCGACACTAAGCGAACGTGGGCCGAAGGTGAGTCCACCTGCCCGGCGATGCACCCAGCGAACTCGGCTCCTAGCCATCTTCCAGTGCTCTCCAGCAAACAGTTCGCGAGGCGGTGGCGCGAGTGCCACAAACGGGTCGATTCGCCACCGCTTGACGACGAGGACGAAGACGCGTGGCGGGCACGTTGCCTTGGTCTCTTGTCCAGCGCACACACCCTCGGTGGCATGGCGGAGCTCTCGTTCGAAGTCGTCGAGTGCAAATTTGGGGTACGCCTTCCCGGTGTCTGTGGCCTGTCTGTCACTGTCAACTCACGTGTGGCGCCCAAAGGATTTTGCAATCCAGCTGGAGTGCGATGCCTTCAAGTGGCGGTGGGAAACCTTCTTTGTCGGCTACAGGGCTTCTGCCGACATTCTGTCAAAGCACCTGATCATGCCCCTGATCAGTTCGAACCACCTCGCATTCTCTTCCCCAGACGTCGTGGGCGATCTCTCGCCAGCTGATCTTGAAAAGGTCATGTCGCGCCAGGCATGCATATGTGCAGTGAAACTGATGGCCAGATTCAGAGCATTGACAAGGTTGCTCGGACCGCACGTAGAACGCTCGACATACACGTCAAGAATGCGTTGTCTAAGCCGCGCCCTGCGACGACAATCAGACGCATTACTGCATTGCTCAACTTCGTTCCAGACCCCCGTGGGTGGTTCTTTTCCTTGAATCATGTCGTTCTCTTACATCGAAGTGTGTTGTAGCGCAGGTACTGACTGAGGTCCACCCCCCGGCACTACTTGCTCCCCCAGAGCTGGAGCTCAGAATACAAAGGACGCCAGAACGCCCTACAGGCGCACGTGGCTTTACGCCCGAGCATGGCGTGGGTCCATTTGTGCGGTGGTATCCCTACACGGCTAATCGAGTGCCCAGGATCGTGACGGTATTTTAGTCGCCTCGAAGAGGGAGCCCGTTGGGCTGTCAGGAACGCAGAATCCGATCAACCACGCTACAAACTCCGGCTCTGCCACCGAACCGGAAGACGATTCGTTGGTCCTGCCTCCAAAGCAGACCCCTGGGCCTGACGCAGATCAGCGGCTCGATGTGCACATGCGGTCGCGGACATCATCAGGGGACGGGGAGAGCCGCCGGAGCCGAAACGTCACCAGAGCACCCTCAGATACAGATTCATCGCCCGTTCGACCCATCAAGAAATCAAAGCCGCGTGCACCATCTTCGGACGAGGACAGCGAAGAAGAGCGCAAGAAGCTTGCTGCTCAGATCAGAAGTGGAACTGCCTCTGCCCCAGGACTCCGACAGCCACTCAGGCGCGGGGGCAAACGATTTTGAAAACCAATCTGGATGTTTGCCTGCCAGACCGGGTGCGATTGGAGGTGTCTTTGCACAGCAAGCACAAGGGTTCAAGGGGGCGTGCATCGCCGTAGCTGTCGTGCCTCCTTTGCAGGTGCCTGTTTAATGACCCGTATCCCCTTTGGGGCGCACCCCATCTCTATATGAATAATTGGATATAGCGCTTGGAAGCAGCGAGCCTCGCTTCGTGGGGGCGCATCGCGAACGTCGTCCGTCGCTCGGTGATGTCAGGCCGTCTGAGAGATCGATCGGCGTCACGGCCCTTTGCTCGCCCCGCCGCTGCAGTGGGTCGCGTTTACGAGCGAGGCCTGTTTGCGAACATCGCACATCACGTACGCTAATACAATCATCACGCGCGCCGGTCTCGCGCGCATCTCGCACGGAATCGCCAAGTCGTGATGACGCTTTTGCCGAGCTCGTTTTTACGCACACCGGGTAGATCGAGTGGACTCTATATGTCGAACCGAGGGTTGCGCCATGCGGCTCCACGGCCACCAGTGACGCGTAATGCGTCTTCGCATGCGTACGCACATTGGGGACGGGGCCCGTGAGTGTCTGGTGACATGCCCCCCCGCATGGGCACAACGATGCCATCGCGTGATCATGGCGCGATTGGGCAAACGAGCCGAGTCACCGTTCCCTCGTGTGTAGAGACCTTTCTCTCCCCCGTCCCCCCTTCTTCGAACGGCGGTTATCGAGCGCGTTGGCGTCCGCGGCATCCAGGGGTGAACCGTTGGACCCTTGCCCGCATCCCATTTGTGTCTGAATGAGATGTGTCTCTTCTTCCCTTTTGGGGAAGAGGAACAAGGGGCGAACGCAGTGTCTTTGTGCTCGTAAAGATACCAGAGAGCCGACTTCGGGCTCAGGGTTATCACCGGTTCATGTGTCCCCTCGATGACGAATTGATACAATTCAGGGGGGGGGGAGAACAGCCGAGACGTGGCCTGCTCACGAAGAGAAAGGGAGGGAAGGGAATGCGAGAGATGGGGAATCGGAAGACGAACGCATGCGGAGAAGGGGTGAGGGGGGGCGTAACAACATGAAATTTAATACACGGACGTGTGCCGTCCTCGAAGGTGTCAGGAACCACTCCGCCCGCCATCTCTCTCTCTCTCTCTCTCCCTTCCCTCTCTTTCCCACCCGTCTATTTCGATTATGGATACAAATACACCGCAGATGATGGTGGTGATGGTGGTGGTGTTGGCGTTGATGTGGATGTGGACGTTCATGAGCGGACGGTGCGGCCGTTGGGATGGTGGCGGCGGTGGCGGAGACAGAGGGCGCGCGCACGCCTCTATCGCCTCTCCGTCACCAATGGCCTTGACGGCCGGACCGACGGTGGTTCTCCGACGCGAACTCTTCGAACTGGCATGCCTCACACTTGGTCTGAAACAGATTGCGTACGCGCCGGTAGTCGCTGTACACCTGGTTCACAGCACCAACAGAGAGCGCATGTCAAAAAAAAAAAAAGAAAAAGAAAACGGTAAATGAGTTTCCGGAAACGATACCAAGACAAAAACGCGCGCGCGCGCGCACGATGGCGACGGGGGCCGTGCGAACGAGAAGAAGAGAAAGGGGGGCGAATGAGGCCCGTCGTAGCGATGACGACATGTGTGCATGTGTGGGCGAGAGAAAGGAGAAGAAGAAAAAAGGAGAGAGAGGACGTACGGTGTTACACCCACAGTTGCGCGCGGTCTTGTGCATGTGTGCGCTGCTCAGCTTGCATGTCGGCATGCCACAGTCGATCGTGAGGCCGGTCTGATAGACGCGAACGTAATGCTGGACGAGAGATCGGACGACGACGACGACAGGCGTGGACGGAAATGGCAAGTGAGGGTGGGGGAAGGGCGCGCGCGTGTGTGTATATGAGCGAACGTGGTCGGGCGCGACGTCAACTGGTGGCGAACTTACCCCACAACCCCTGTATTGATCTCCGAAGCTACAGCGACCGAGCGTGAACACGACCGTCGTCGTCGTCACAGGATCACAGACTGACCATTCCATGCTGCACATGCTTGATCTCGCCCTCAAGGCTCGGTGTCGACAGAACGATGGGCGACGACGACGGAGGGCGGAACGGCGAAACAAGGGCACGGACGTGTGGTGAACAAGGTCGAGTGAGAGGCAAGCGGCGAGGGACGAGAGGCGATGGTGTGTGTCGGAGACGATTCCCGGGATGGTCCAAGGTCATATGAACGAGAGAGTCACAGGTTTTATATCTCGCATGGGTCGGTTACGATTGGGTAAGAGACGACCTTCGGAGGCAGCGGAATCCAACCCCTCGTTCGAAGTGATCGTGGGAGAAACACGAATGCGAACCCATGGACGGGAGGGGGAGGTGAAGACGAGCGAGCCGTGGCGAAGCTGTGTTTGAGCACACGCCCTGATTTTCCCCTTGCGGACCTACGATCTCAAAAAGCCTGTGCGTGCGCTGGAGAGGTAGGAGGTGCCACGTAGTCAAGGTTCTCCGATAAGAAGAGAACCAAAACGGGCAGTAAGGGTAAATGGGCACGAGGTCAGACCAAGGGGAAGGGGGCATCGCATCCCCTCATGGCAAGCAAGCGGCCAGGAACGCAGGCAAACACTTACCAGCGGGAACGAAAGAAAACACGCCGACGCTACTGGGCCGTTCCGGTCAAATGGCGCAGGTCGAGGACAGAGATGGGCCAACGCCGGTGTTCATCCGTCAAACGCATTAAAGTTGATCCTTTGGGCACGCGTGACCAGCTGACGGGTGCGGGGATGAACGTGATTGATCTGTTGCACGCTGGCGAGATGAAGTGGACGAGAACGTCGACCGGCTTCAACGTTGCCCGCAGTGCGGCTGACAGAGGTGGGCGCAAGGTCAACCATCCTTCTCGGAGTCGAGGCTGAAGGGCATTGGCCGATACACTATCGAGACTCGAGACGAGCTTTCTTTTCTTTCCCTGGCCACGCCACTGGCACGTTCACGGACCGCTCTGGTCGCCGGCGTCGATCGGGTGGGCGTGGAAAGCAAGCGATGACTGGTCGACATTCCCAGGCAAACACTCCCGGCGCACGAGAACCAACCTCGGATCCAGATACCCCACCGTATCACGCCAAGCGTTGTCGGACGGCTGCTGGCCACGCTCATGTGCAGGTCCATTCATCTCGTTGAAACAGGAAGACAGGCGGAAGAATTCGAACCATGGACGAGCAGGACCTGTCACACACCCAGCGGCGCCTGGCTCTCCATGATACACACGGGGCAAAAGTATCATCACGAACGGACCCTCTACGCCACCCTTGCTCACAAGCCTGCGCGGGTGGGCGAGGGCAACCCATGGCGCATGCGCGTGGATCTGCACGCCAGCCGCGACTGATATCGCTTGCGGGTGAGTCCCACAGCGAGCCAGCTTCGGACCCCACAACGTTCTTGTGCACTATCAAGCGAGATGATCGCAGGTCAGGACGTGCCCTAAACGCACGGAGGAGCCGTCGACGGAACCTGCCGCTCTTGGCTCGTCGCGAGGCGGTGGTTTCCGGTGATTATGCGGGCCAAGCGTCGCCCATCTTTCGCGGGAACCACTCTGGTGCATGTGCCCCCCGGTGTTTCCCGGAGAACCTGATGCGGCGCTGCCTACGCCCCGCGAGTGTGTGCTGAGACGCGGGCTCAGATCCCATGGAGCACGTGATGCAGCAGATCGCTCTCCGACAAAAGGACGAGATCAAGCGGATCCCCAGGTGACCTGCAGGTGCGCACCGATCGAACACACGAGGCGGAAAAGGGAGGGGGACTCCTATATCCAGACTGCTCCGATGCCGACTTGGCCATGTCTTGCCACACCCGACCGCCAACATTCGCCTTCATTTCTCCTTTTGTTCTCCAGTGTTGGCGCTCGCCTGTCCGGCCACACGGCCCACGCATGTCCCTTGACGTATGCATCACGCACGACGACCGTCCCCCCCGTCCTGCGCACAGGGGGGGTGTGGAGGTGTGGAAAGTACAGAAGCGGCCAGGACGAGTCCCTATCAACACCCGTAATCCCCGTCGCGGCCAGCTCGACGCTCGAAAGGAGGAGAAGGCGAGAAGAGAAGACGCGTCCGTGTGCACCGTTTTCATTTACGCTTCGAACCAGCGAGCAGGGAAGGCGCGCAGGCGCGGGCGCGACGTGGGATGCGACAGGATCAGCGTCGCGCGCCGTCCGTCTTTCTTCCCCCCCCCCTCTCTGGTCTGCTCGGACCCGATTACGATGGCGTCCAGGTATCGTACGTCCCCCCCCCCCTGTGACGCCCAGGAATGCGAATCCGTGTCAGCCACACACCCG
Source organism: Boletellus deceptivus (assembly GCA_038090195.1). Lineage (NCBI taxonomy): Eukaryota > Fungi > Basidiomycota > Agaricomycetes > Boletales > Boletaceae > Boletellus > Boletellus deceptivus. The sequence continues at coordinate 1,050 of JBBPMG010000682.1, read as the reverse complement.
CGTTGGCACGTAAACGGGGTCCGTTTCATGGGCAGCCTTGATCGTACGAGGCTCCTAGCGTCTCCCAAAATGAAAGCAGAGCATGTCCCGTCGACGCAAGTGCCGGAGACTGCGAAGGAGCGCTTGGCACGTCATCCGAGTCGAACGCACCTTGGCGATGTAAGTGGCGACCACGTAATACGTGCGGGGGGGAAGAACAAGAGGCCGATAGGCTGACGCGTTCTCCGCGACCGGTCGCACCCGCTGGCGCGGCTTCTTCTCCCGCCAGTTCGTCACAGGGTGCATCGGAAGGGAGTAGACCCGGCCGATTGGCGTTCTCGTCCGCCGTTTAGCGCCACGGCGTCTTGGGAAACCTGGCAGGGTTTTAGACCGCCTTCCTTCCCCCCCCAGGTAAAATAAGACGAGGAGCATGGATGGCGGAATGACGCTTCCTCTCCCCCCCCTCTCGCCCTCTGAACCGTCATGATCCGTGCCGGGGTAGTCCTGCGTCCTTCTCTCTACTCTTCCAATCCTCTTGGCGTGTTCGACGTGTTCGGAGTTCTTCGCGTGTCACTCCTTCTGAAGGGTGTTCTCACCGCGTCCCCCCCGATGCGATGTCGGCGCCACCATGCCCGAGGTTTTTTTAAAAAAAACAAAAAAGTACCGCGCGAGAACGCTTTAACCGCATGGGGATATATATGACCGGATCCGCGTCTTCAAGAAAAAAAAAAAAACATGTGCCAACGACCGGGAAAAAGAAAGAAAAAAAGAAGAGGAATCGATGAGCCAGCGCTCAACACGGACGACAAGTTGGAAACCTGTCGAAACGAGCGAGCGCATTACTCACATGGCATCACAAGCAGCAACCACCGACGCGTGACGTGACACGTCCCTTCGTTCGTGCGCGTGTGTATGTGTGCGTGCGTGTGCGTCGTCTCCCACTTTGCCGCGTTCAGTCGTCGGTCGTTGGGCTTCCGTCGAAGCACGCGGACGTGGACGTGTGGACCAGGTCTGCGTTGTGCGCTTCCAACGAACGCGCGCGAGGTGAGCGCGGTCAAGCATTTCTTTTTT
>JBBPMG010000681.1:0-11187 GCA_038090195.1 Boletellus deceptivus | reverse complement strand
CCAACCCGACATCACCAGTTGATGGGCCCTGGTTGTCGGACGTCAGGACGCGCACAGCGTCGAGGATTCCGAGATGGCGGAAAGGGGGGGGGGGGGTGATGCTGACCGAAATCCCTAGTCGTCTCCACGTCGCTTTGGGCAACCTTGTAAATGCAAAGCGCACGCGGTCCGAGTGTCGCCACCTGGATTACCGTGGACCGTGCAGGCCTACGAAGGTCCTCGGCAGAGACTGGAACAACCGAGGGACACTGCAAAGTTCCGATCCCAGTCTGTTCGCGGTAAGTGGTGGCGGAGTGCCACTTTGCCCTGTCAGATCCCATCATACACCTGCTGACGACATGATGATGATAGACTGGCCGGTCCCTGCCCATGTATTGCATTGCGGAGTGGGGCGGGGAGACCAATAGATCGCGCTCGAGCGCTGGGGTATAGAGACACTCCGGAGTCCGTGGTAGCCATTCGGTGGGCTGCTACGTGTTACAAGGCAACGCGTAGTGGAGGTGAGGTTGGTGCATGGAGTCACGAGGACGATTTTAGAGTCCCGTGGTGCGCACTGAATGAGTGCTCCGCAACTTTGACGCCACTTCCCGAGAACCATGTCGAACACGAGGATGCAAAACCATGTTATATGTCATGCCTCCGCAGGGTTAGCTACCAACCGGTTCACCTCTCACGCCATCCCGAGGAATTACGTTGTTCCTGGGCTCACTTCAGCAAGTTTAAGTTGTTCGAGCTGGACTGAAGCGGCGTCGAACGACTGCAATCGACCGTGAACTACAGCAAGGTTCTTTTCCATCTTTTGCGTGGTGATACCTGAATGTCGACTCGGTCATGACCCTGACATGTATCAGGACAATTCTGTGGTCGTCCCCGGGGACTGGTTCTGTTAAACAGGCTGGTATTTTCCACTTTCTCACATGGTTCAACTCGGGTGGCTACACGCTGGCCAAGACAAAGAATTAGAACGAACTGGTTCAAGTCGGTAAGCCCGGGCCCCGGCTGACCGATTCACTGAATTGAAGGTTGTGTGGTTGCAGCATTGTAACCAAGCCTTTGTGACCAGCCACAACGTCTTGGCTACCATTTACAGCAATTCAAGCCGACCCAGCGTCGGCTGCGCCGCTGCGGTGCAATGAATCATCGCACAAACCAAACAGAAGATGCCACTCAAACGTAACCCTCTGATGCAGAAAGCTCCACAATGTCCTCCCTGCCCAAGCGAAAGGGACGTTCCGAGAAACATATAAGAGAGGGTTCGACTTGCCAGTCTCACTCACCAAACGCCCTCTTTTGCCCCCTTCCCAGACACACAGTTCATCTCCTTTTCGACATGTTTGCCCGTCTTACCCCTGTTGTCGTCGCGCTGTTCGCCATGATTGGCCTCGTCGCTGCCGCCAACGATTGCACGACGGTGTGCTGCAAGACTGCCGGAAACGTACGTCGTCGTGCCCGTTCGATGACTTGTGCTGATGGAACGTGGGCGAGCTAGGCCCCCAGCGGCTGGCAGGGATCAGACTGCAAGACCATCTCGCCTAGCGCGACGTGCTCCAACCACAAGCTATGCTGCTATGATATTGTAAGCGGTCGATCCCATTCGCTCTCTTGTTACCGGATCCCGTCCTGACGTCGAGACACTTGCAGGAGGGCAGCTCTGCGGGCACCTGCAAGCAAGTGAACTAATTCAGGATTCGGGTCTTCGTCGGTGGAATATGTCGGGCTCCTGCTTGTTCCTGTTGGATTTCTCCTCTTGGCTTGCATGCGTAGTTTTTCCTGGTAATACGACTGTTGAGGTCGACCCTTCGTGCGACTCCTTGGTTGCAGGTGTCCCTTTCACGTCGTGTGAGTGGCGTTGTGTGCAACACACCAGTCAAATAACAACCCTGCGAGACGTCGAAAGTCAATATAATCATTCTGTCATGGAACTGAAGTGATTGACTATGGGGAGGCTTAAAACAGCAATGCTTGTGGTATATAGTAATACATGTGATTGGTTATGAACAGTGAGCTATAATTAGGTGTGAGCTATAATTAGAGAGTATAGGACAACGACAATAAAGTAGGAAGTCCAAGGTCAGCAAACAGCGAAAAAGGCTGCATGCCTCAATTAATCCCTTGTGATACATGTAACTGCACCCAGTACAGAATAATAGATATAATTCCAGTAACCCAAGCAAAAGGAATACAAAATAGAACTGGTTGTTCTCGCCTTATGGTGTCGCGTACCACCACAACGTGGTGACACCAACAGGGAACGTGTACGACGCCTGACCACCCCAAAATTTAGCACATTGTACACGGTCTCACAACATCCCGCCGCAGCAATCACACTCACCTGCGCACCCCTAAACTCGATTGTTGCGTCCACGGGCTGTGGATTCCACGTCGTCGTTGCGCCATCGTTCCTAAAGGCGAGATTCATCACCTCGTCTAATGCGGGCTCGCATACTAAACAGGACGTACCAGTTCAACACGACGATGCTATATCGGTTCCAGTCCGTCGACGATGTTCGACCAGTCACGTAAGCACCAACAATGAGCGCCCAGTCGAGGCTTCCGCCGACACTGACCGCTATGCGCTGGCCCCACGGCCCACCGCTGTCCCGCGGAAGGATCGCCTTGGAGGCTTGTGCCATCGCGTAGAATTCCTGGTTGACGCTCCAAGTGCCATTGTTATTGATCTGAACGACGCCCCGGCATCCGCCACCACAACTGTTTGACCCAGGGAGCTCTGGCCCGCCAGAACCATTCAAAGCAAGATTCCACATAAGCCCTGTAGAGGACCCATAGTTGATGCTGCCGATGAAGCTAGACGACGGAGACTTGATTTAGTGAGTGAAAACAATATACGGTTCTCAGACCCACAGGTTGTCCATGTACCACTTGGGTGCATATCAGTCTGTGTCCATACAGAATGCTTCGACGAAGGCACGTACCTTGATATCGCTCCACCAATCGGAACCAATTGTACCTGAGCACTCTGTAAGGAACACTTCCTGGGGAGAACCTCAGGAATCAAATTTCGTCGTGATCCAACGCACCATACCTTGCTGGGGTACTGAGAGGTGAATTGTGCCTGCTCACTAACATTACCCTCGTAGCAGTGGAAGGCGACGCCATCAAAGGCGCTCCCCGCCTGCTGCATCTGGTGCACAGGTCAGCAAACATTCAAACCACGTGCACCACTGAATACGGACGAGTTGCACAGGGTAGTTGGCTGCGTCGGACCAATTGTGTTCATATCCCACGATCTTGGTGCTCGAGAAGCCGTTTGAATTCATCAGGCTCCGTAACGCGTTCCCAATTTCTGCTTCTACGGACACGGGCATGTTGCACGAGGGGTACGTTGGATTGCTATTCTCGGGTTCGTTCTGCCGCAGATGTGTTGGCTCACGTGACCGTCGGATCCCAAGCCAATGACTCCCTCTTACCTGGATTCCGATCGCATACACAGAGATGCCTTCATTCGAGAAGCCTTGGAGACTCTTCAGAAGGTAATTCGCCACTGTAAACACACGTATGGTTGACGGAACCATTCGGGGAATTAGTCTCAAGATACTCACTGATGGTGATGTATGCCGTGTTCAACGAACCGCCATCCATCGTTCCGTTCTTCATCCACCCGGGCTAGTCAAAATGAGAAATCGCCATGTACGATCGAGGCGTGGAATATACTGACAGGAGACCAGGGAACGACGTGAACTCTCAACATGCTGTTAACCGACAGGATGTCTCTGAGGGTCGAATACACGTAGCTCGGCGCAGCGTTGATGTTGAAATCGTCAAGGTTCACATCTCCACTGGCATCGTCATAGCTGTATGCTGTTCAGAGTGCGTGTCAACAACGTGCCCATGGCATGGAAGCGATCCGTACCGTTCGCGGAAAAGTCCGTGGCCCCAAGCGGCACTCTGATGTAGGAGAAGCCGGCAGAGTTGGCGCCGTCGGTAACTAGGTCGTGAGAGTGGTCAGCGGGCCTTATACACGAACATTTGAAGGCGTGCTCACTGTTGAAAAGATAGTCCAGCAATTGCCAGTAGTTGGTTGAGTCCTGAGACTGGGTAGGTATCTAGTTCAGCTGCATGCTCGACACGTGGCTTCTCGTTTACTGTACCTTGAGAGTGTTCAAGAGAGACGCAGACGAGTCAGCTATTCCTTGATGGTCAACCTCTGTCACGACGTTTATCGACACGCTGGTCACCCACTCAGCGAGGCGCCGAAGCCATATATGGTCTGAAAAATGGCCGAGTCGTTCACGACAATGTCCGCACTCCCGATGGCGCCAGGCGTGCCGAAATTTATCGGGTCTGGAGTGGGCTGAAAGTACGTGAAGAGCTGCTGCCTGTCCCACGTCGTTTGCCACTTTGACCAAGGGCGGGACCGTCCAGGACATGAGTGAAGGGCCCGAACGACGGACATGCATCCTCGACACTTACAATGTCCCATATTTGTTGACATGCGACCGTGCTGAGCGTTCCGAGTAAAGCGAGTGTTGACGCCAAGCGCATCGTGGTCGTCCGCCGAGTGGTTGGGCGATGAAAAGAATGAATCAAAGGAACGAAGGACGTACGAGGGCCGTCTGGTGAGCTATTAAATCCCTGAAGCAGCGCAAGGCAGTCCGGAAGGCGATCTGCGCCTCCGTGCTAGAAGAGTGCATTCTCCCACTAGAACACACCCGAGCGGGCCACGAGCCGCGGAATGGAGCCCAGTTCCATGCGAGCCGAGGGCACGTGGACTGTATGCGTTCTCTTTGTCCACACTACCAGAGCACGATGCTGGATATCGCGCTATTGGCGGTGGAAGAGTCCCACAGCAGGAAAACGTGGTCCTTGGTTCATCTGCTCGGCCACAACCTGAACTGAATACACTACAAAAAAGCAACGGGGACGCACAGCAACCAGACGGAATCGCATCAGTCGGGAAGTCCTCCGAGGACAATAAGAGGACGGGTCAGCGGGCGCGTTTACAGCGCGTGGCCCGCGGCAGACAGCACCGCTGGAGCCTACACGTGGCACCTCATTCTGCTTCATTACCGAAAGACCTTGCGCTGGTCACGCTTGGGCGGCCTGCACGAAGCATTCCGTACTCGGAGGGCCGGGGCCCGCGACGGCAGTGAGCTCCAAGGTAGAGCGGAGTAGCAAGTTAGCTCAGCCCCGGCACTGTGCGGCGCGCCATACCTCGCTGGGACAGGACAGGCGCCCCATGTGATATACTGCATATATTCACTTGTCTATCAGAACAGACCAAGCAGGTCCTCCTGTGGTCTCTGGCCACTGATGGTTGCCGGTGCAAAGCTCTCCAGAGGAGAGGTAGCATAGCCCCCGCCAGGCGGCGACATGCTCCCCAGGCCACTAAATGCGTTCTCCGTGCTAGCGGTCCCGCCGCCTGCCCCGCTCGCACTCATCCCCCCAAAGATTGACACTAAATCGTCCAGCGGATTTGTGGATGTTCCTGCCAGGAGGCTGGCTGCGGCAGATGAAGAAGAAGGCAGGATCTGTGTCGCTGCGAGACCAGAGGGCTGCCCTTCTTGAGCAGGGTCGTCGTCAAAGTCAAGTAGGTTTTCCGCTTGTTGGCCAGCCACCACGGTTTGGAGGGCCTTTTGCGCAGTAAAGCGGTCGTCCGATAGTCTACCGGCAGCCTCAGTGAGAAACTCGACACGCAAAGGAATGGACAGACTCGGATCCCTTGCGCTGAACCGTGTCTGCACCTATCCGACCATGCCCGATGAACGTCTCCGCTGGCTTGTGGTAGACGCTAGCCAAGCTTGAGACCTCCCCCAAGAGTTCTTCTAGCAACGCCGGTGGTACCGTCGTTCTCGGGATCGATATCGGAGGTCTGAATGCCAGAACGACGGCCTGCGGGACACAGTCACTTCTCAGTTCATCCTCGGACGCCGTTTACGGTGCCTACCTTTGCTGCGCCGGGATCTGTGGACAGCAATCTCCAATAGATGTATGCTCGATCGCGCACGTCGGGTGAATCACAATCTTTTGTTGCTGTGTTCAGCACTCGTTGCACAACACCCTGCGAGGTGTCAGGCTTCTTCAAAAAGAGTTTTACAACTGCCGTCAGCGTCTGCAGCTGAACCTAGCACGATGCTTTAGCAGTGTTATGTTCGCCAGTGTGCGAACGATGTGACACACCTGATACGATTCCTCAGTAAACGTGTCCACAAACGTACTCAAGAGTTCGTCTGCGTTGTCGATCTTCTCTGCATACTCCCCTATAATCCATATTAGTGATGCTTTCGCCTCTGGTTCATCCAGCTCTTCAAGATTGGCACACAGCGTCGGTATGACGCCCTCGTAGGTTGAAGGGTACTTTCGGAATATGTCCTGTGTTTTCAAGATAGGCGTTGCGATCGGTCCGCGCCGTAGGCTGTACTCACCTTCATCACTACCACCGCTTCCTGAACAACGTAGCTCACGCGGGTCCCGATGAGGTCTAGCAATACATGAACGCATCGTTCGGCAGAGCTCTCGATGCTAATGGCAGTTTGCCCTATGGCCTTAATGCTCTTCCGAACGAAATCAACGTCAACTTCCGAGGCATACCTGTCAAGACAGGACTCGTCATCGTGAGCGTGGTCAAAGAGAGTGTACGGACTCTTTTAGTTCGCTCAAGAGCGCATCAACATTGTTATCATTAGCTAGCCGCACCATGATGTCCAACTTCTCGACCTTGACGTAAAGCGGGTCGTTGTACTTGCAGAAGAAGACCCTCATCTCGTTCGAAAGCAAGTCGGCCTGTTTTTGAAGGAGGAGATTGACATTGCGCAATGCAACCCATTGGACCTCTGGAGGGGTTGATAAGAGCGTAACTAATGGAGGTGCCATCTTGCGGACCAGCTGCTTCAAGAACTCTTCTCGTCTTATGTGACGCATATGTATCATAATCACCTGAGAAAACGTATTTCAGCGCGGCGGATGTGATTTCTTAGATGAACGCGCCTTGACGGCCGCGAGTACGACACTGCCGTTGACATGCTGGAACTGAGGCACGACACGCTCACATATGTGCTCGCTCTCCTTGCCGTCTTCCGTGGTATAACGTGCCAAGGCGTTTAGGATTGCAACGCGACCCCATTCCGAGCACTCATTCAATGCGATTAAAAGCTTGCTCAGCACGCTCGACGTGATAGCGAAGATAGCCGGGTCAGATGGCGGAGGAGGAGATTGAGCTGAGGTGGCGATCGTATGTATATCCGTTAAGGCAGCGACCGTGTTCGCAACGACCTTTGTACCTGTCAAAATACACGCGACTCTGAAAGGGATGGAGCTCACCATGGGATTGCTGTCCGCGATCATCTCATGCAGCCGCTCGAGGAAACCATTGTCGATGACCAGTTCCGGTTTGAGATCGTACAGCTTGGCGACGCAGAGTGCGGCCGTCTTGCGGACGTAGGGGTTGTCGTCCCTGAGCGCACGTTGAAGGGGATCACATAGATAGTCGATGATCTTCTCCGCGCGTAAACAGCCCATCGTCCGGATGGCGAGCGCCCGAACAAGCGGATTTGGATCCTCGGAATCCTTGACGAACGTGTTTACGGCCAGTATGACGAGCTCTGGCTGCGTCTTCGCGTAGTTCATGAGATATAGGTACACGAGTTTCTTCTGCTCGAGGTCCTCCGTCTGCATGTTCTTGAGGACGTCGGGAAAGAGACCAGAGACGTCTGTATGCAAAGTGTGGGCGCCGCAGAAGAGATCTCAGGTGGAATAGCACACCTTTTCCAACGGTCATGGACGCGATGACTCGCTTGATCGCATCCTTGCGTTTATCGCGGTACTCGCTGTTGAGATCGACGCTGAGCTCATAGTTTTCGCCTTTGCGCGGTGCACGTATGCTCATGGACGTAGCGGGGCTGGAGTGCCGGTGGATTGTAAGCGTGGTGCGACTTTCAAGTGGCCGGCTGCGACGTCGTTGCTGGGTAATTCCTGCGTGGTTTGATGTGCCATTTCGGGTAGTGTGTTGTAGACGACTTCGCATTGAACTTGGACATCGATGTCGGTCGCTGACGCGCACCACACGGAGCCTGCGAACGCCCTCGTGCACGGAGATAACGATATACCGGACCGCAAGATTCTGATTCTGTACGCAACAGAAACTGGAACAGCCCAAGATGTCGCTGATCGGGTCGCGAGAGAGTGTCGTCGGGGCTACTTTCAGTGTCGCGTGTCCGACATCGGGTCCTATCCACCAGTAAGCGATTCGTGAATGGCTATGTGGTTGTCTCCATCATTCTTCCCCTAGGAGGAACTGATACTGGAACCTCTCGTGATATTTGTTGTTGCGACCACGGGGTCAGGCGTAGAGCCGCGCGCTATGACGCCTTTGTGGAATTCGCTGCTTCGATCGGACCTTCCCAGCGATTTGTTCGAAGACATGTACTTTGCCGTATTTGCTCTGGGCGACTCTGCCTACGAAAAGTTTTGTTGGCCAGCGAAGAAACTTGCTCGTCGGCTAACTGGCCTTGGGGCGCGTGAGTTCTATGCGAGGGGGCAAGGGGACGATCAGCATCCACTCGGGTAAGTTTGTGAATCTTCCACTGGGAATCCGTTGATCGAGGACGCAGTTGATAGTATAGAAGGTACGCTAGATCCGTGGATAGAACAGCTGATCGTGAAACTGCTCGAACTATACCCATACGATCACCCTATTCAAGCGCTTCCAAAGCATCAGAGACCACCGCCTCGTGTTAAGACCATGAATGTCCCCGCAGAAACGGAAGACACAGATCCACTGGATTGCGATGATAGATATTGGAATGTAACCGTCCAGTGTAACCGCCGCATAACCGCAGACGATTGGTTCCAGGACGTCAGGCATTTCGAGTTTCATTCGGAAAGAGACCTTGAGTGAGTGAAGTCCATATTCGTTAATCTACATTAATTTCGATCGTACAGCTACCTGCCAGGAGATGTCGCGGTCATCCATCCCATCGCCCTAGCATCAGAGGTGGATAGTCTGCTGGTGTGTCTGGGATGGGCAAACACCGCTGATGAGCCTTTTTCTGTCACCCATGCAATGAAAGGTACGTCTCTGACTCCTTTGTCCCAGCTTTTCCCACTAGTGCACACAGACCAGTCATTACCCGAGCATACACCCCAGGTTACAACACTTCGCTTACTCTTTACGCGACACCTCAATTTCAATGCAGTCCCCCGCCGCTCCTTCTTTGAGTTGCTTCGGTGGTTCGCGACTGATGAAATGGAACGAGAGAAATTGAATGAATTCGTCTCCGATGAAGGCGCTGTGGGTTACCTGGCAGACAACGTTTACCACGCTAAGCATCGCATAGGAAGAGCTATATGATTACTGCCAACGGGTAAAGCGCACTATCAGAGAGGTACTAGCCGAGTTCCGGTCGGTACGAATACCCAGGGATTATGTCTTTGATCTTTTCCCTCCCCTTCGGCCACGACAATTTTCGATAGCAAGCTCTCCGAAAGTATACTCTTCTGTTTTCGGTGCGACACATTCATTACCCATAGCATCACACAGAAGCATCCTCACGAAGTCCACTTGTGCGTTGCGATCGTCAAGTATCGCACAAAGCTTCGTATACCTCGCAAAGGCGTCTGCACGAGTTTTCTTGCCACGCTCCAGCCTGGTAGATGAATATTATCTGCGGAAGGTTGTCGGCGCTGAGGTTCGTTGGCTTTAGGTGATAAAATACGAATCGCAATCCAAAGAGGCTTGATATCTCTCCCAAGTGATCACCATACACCTGTTATATGCGTCGGACCTGGTACTGGGATTGCATCAATGCGAGCGGTCATAGAGGATCGCATCCACGCTGGATCTGAGGGTGCGTTCTTCTCGATCGATTCATGGGAATGGTCACTCACGTAGATTAGCTACGAGGCTTTATTTCGGCTGCCGATCAGCTTTGAAGGATCATCACTACGGCGCAGAATGGAAGGCGTACGCGGAAGCAGGTAGAATCGCCTACCGAGTTGCATTCTCGCGGGATGGGCCCGAAGGCACGAGGAGGACGTACGTTCAGGATCTCCTTCGCCTGGACAAAGAGATTGTGTGGAAGCTCCTCGGAGTGCAACGAGGTACACTGATTATTTCTGGGTGAGCACGTACGTGGCGACACAGGAAAGCAAGGGGGATGAGCGTGTGATACAGATCTTCGAACAAGATGCCTGCTGCTGTACGTGATGCTGTGCGGGAAGCTGTAGGAGAATGTGGGGGCTTGTCGGCACAGGATGCGGGAGTGTTTGTGTCTGCGATGGAGCGCGAGAGGAGAATTATCGAGGAGTGCTGGAGTTGAGTTGTTATCGGGAATGTGCAGTAGCACAGCCACGTCTCTGGGTGTTTTGCAGGCTTTGGCTGTGGCAAAGCAACCGGCGACCATCAAATTGAAACCCACTGAAATTTACTGCATATCGCCACGCACATCATCAGGAAAGGATGAGGTCACGTAGCATTCTGCGAAGCTGGCAAGCAATCAGCGCTGGAGCTTCCTATCAATTGCAATTCCATGGTCCAAGTGCTCGAGTTTCTCGTTGACTTTTTATCCTGGACTCGCGGAAGTCGGAGCGCCGCTGCGCCTCGCCTGCTGGGGGTGGTGTGGAAGGAGACCTGGTCGTCAGGCAAGTTTTTTTGTGTCATAATGGGCAACGTGTTTTTCATCGTCCACTAGGGCATGCTTGGGGACCATGCGCGGCGACTAGCAATGCTATGACTGCAAAGTTCCCGTCAAAGTTGATATTTATGTGATTGTAGGGTGGCCGACAGTAACATCCCATGTCCCTTGTGACTCGTGATGCATGATGTGTGGTGGCTCGCATCGCGCACTAATTCCCTGCTGATAACAGGGTGAGTCCAGATCCTGTGCTGTGCAGACTCGGATCCTCAAATTTAGAGCAGGTGCCTTGCGACAACTGAACGTGTACAAGGACAGTCTTTACACGTGCCATATTCCTGTGGTCCTCCATTCCCTCTCCCCCCACCGACACATCATTTGAAATCTCACTGCGTTCACGACATTCCTCTCTCGAATAATGTCCAACTCTGTCCTCGACTCCGACGACGTTTCGATGTTGGAGTATATTGTTACCCACGTGTTTTGTCCCCTCCAGCTCCCTGATGGGGACGACCACAGTGTCAGCGGTGATCACTCCCTTGCTGGGGTCATCGCCGCTGCGGCGCATCTCTACGCAGTCCATACAGCCAAGTCCAAT
>JBBPMG010000680.1:0-15023 GCA_038090195.1 Boletellus deceptivus | reverse complement strand
CTACTCTGATCTACAAGTCTGACTCTACACGGTCGGGTTAGGAGATCAACGGTGGTTGGAGGCGTCCGTAGAGTCCCTAACATTCAAGCTCCGCACTTCGAGCGTGGTTGTCTCCTTCGCCCAAATGGCATCCCACAATTGTTCTAGCCTTCGATGTGTCCACACTCGCTCGCCGTCCGTTGTCATTTCCCCCACACAGTCTGACATCGTTGGTTTCCCCTCTGACTCAGTAGTGTTGCCATCCCCCGTCACACGCCTCCCCACTGAGACGCTGACGTACATCTTTGAACTCTACGTGCTGGCTACTATCGGGGATGTTCACGATCCCCACGCCATTCCCGCGTCTCGTCTCGCTCGAGTGTGCAACCATTGGAGAGCCATCGTGGAGACAGACCCTCGTCTATGGACGTCCATCTGGGTTTATCTCCGCCCCTGAATGGATGAGGATGAGGTAGCGAGGGGCATGTTTGCGTTCGACCTATACTTGAAGCGATCCGGCTCACTACCGCTGTCGCTCGCGTTCACAGATAATCGCGAATTTGGTGTAACACCAGGAATGTTCTGTTCGGCGTTTGCCGATCGACTTCGAACCCATTCACGCCGTTGGAAGTGCATCTCACTCAATCTTCCGAGTGATTATTTCCCCCTCCTCTTCACACTTTGGCCGTGCGACCTGCCCTCCTTGGAACGTTTGGCAGTTGATGTTGATGCACTCGGCGGTTGGAACGTAGCCTCTGCTCACCTGAACCTGGAACTCGCCCCGAACCTCAAGTCGTTTCTATATAGTGGACCTGGCTGGGTACTAGACGGTCAAATTACCCTCCACTGGGAACGCCTAACAGAGGTATCCTTTCAACTCGCGCCTCCCACCAGAATGGCAATTCCCATATCACTGCGACAATTTGAGTACCTCGCCCAGTGTCAAAGCATAACTACATGTTCCTTGGGCATCCACCCATTGCATTTTTCAGGTGCAAACGATAACCGACTCGTAACTCTTCCGTATCTTCGGACGCTCTGCATCCGTCAATTCTCCCGCCTGATATGTGAACGCTCCGTAATAGATGCTCTCGTCACACCCCAGCTTGCAACACTCGAAGTTCATGTAGGTGCCAAAGCCATGCCTTCCTTGAATACCAGCTATCACGACCTCAGGTTTATAAACCTCATCGAACGTTCGGGGTGTGCCCTCTTGAACTTCTCGATCCAAGACGTCTGGGTCTCAAGCGACGAATTCTTGCGGTATCTCGAACTCTCGCCCACGCTTGTGTCATTCTGTATTGGATGTCCCCAGTCGATGTTGCCCATGTTCCGGTCGCGTGTGGGCCACAGTGCGCATGTTGCGGGAGTAGCTCCACTGCGACGCATCGAGGTGGCGTTTGACAAAGACATGCCAAGGCATCCTCGTTTCCTCGCTCAGCTGAGCAAGGTTATGAATCTCCAAGAGGAACTGGAACGATGGGCATCTGAAAGTGAGGAAGAAAAGTCGCACAGGGAGGCGGGAGGCGTCGGAGAGAAGTTGGAGGTGAAGGTGTGCATCAACTACAGATTTTGGCGTTGGGGGGTGTAAGATCCATGGGTCGACGGGCTGGACTTCGTGTCTCTTCATACAATTAAACGAGTTCTAGGGGGGGATTGACGAGTCACATCCGTGCTGTTCAGCATTGTCGCCTTGCCTGTGCCGAGTCCAGCCTGGTGCCCCTCGCCATTCCGCGGTGCAACTAGTCGCGGGAATACAAAGAATCTCCATTTTTTAAAAATGAGAACCTGGATGGAGCTAGTGCGGCAGCTTATCCCACATGGATAGACAGTACCTAGCGGAAGAGAACACCCGTGACATCCACCTCCCCAAGTCATTACACATGGCAGCTAATATTATGAAGAGACACAGACCTAGACAAGTCTCAGAACGCCCACACGTTGTCAACGTTATCATCCATCTGACGACACGATAAAAAATCGGCGACCACGGACGCCTCCAATCTCCCGTCATCATCCCCTTCCACGTCACCTGCCCCCTCTTGCTCCCTCTCCAACCGTTCCAGCTCGGACTGGAGCCTCTCAACCCTGCTACTCCCGGAGATGTTCAGATTTATATGGTGGTCGTATACCACTCTGATGCGTCGCAGCGAGACCACCCCCGCAGCACGTGCACGATGACCCGTACGTGAGGAAAACATAGGTGGCATCAAGCTTAGATGTGCCGGTGCTGAGGTCATCAGCGTGATCTCCTGCAACGCTGGCACCAGCGGTCCACTGTCCCTGGCTCGTCCTGTCCCATGACCAGACACGGTCAACTGATGAATCAACTCGGCCATGTCTTGTGGTCGCGGATAGGGACCAAGTCGGAACGATCTGAGTGTAGGGGAGAGCCCGAGGCACTGCACAAGTTCGTCGTCTGGGAGATAGATACCCTGGACCGAAAGATGCCGGAGGGTACACCTCGACCGTTTGATCAAGCTCGAAAAGTTGTGGTGGTGCCAGGGCGTACCCCAGGAACTCCCGTCAGAACTGCTGTGCGCATCAAGTTCGAGTGTTTCGAGCCGAGGTACAATGAGAATGCTGATCACAGTACGCCCATGTGGCTCGTCAGAGAATTGCCGTATTCGGAGTGTTCGAAGACACGGAAATGTGATGGGAGTAGAGCCTGGAGGGATCTTTGTATTGATGCTCAGGGAGCATGCAGTTATATTTTGACAATGGGAAAAATACTCGAAATGTTGGGATCGCATGTAACTTATCGCGCTGTACTGTGTGAATTGGAAGGATAGCTCCGCTAATCGTTTCCAATGGAGGGTAATTCGATCGTTTGGTAAACCGCCTGGCACAATATATGCAAATGATTTGAGGTTCGTGGCAAGCCCCAAGTTTAGATGAGACGAAACTGTTGCCCGCCTGGGTCCCTTGGCAGCAATTTCAAAATGCTCCAGAGAGGGCAGGTCGCACGGAGTGAACGTGAAGAGGAGAGGAAAATGATTGGCAGGAAGATGGAGCGTGACACGCTTCCAGCGACGTGAATGTGTTCGCAGTCGATCGACAAGTAACAAAACGACGGGTGCTGTTGCCAGTGATGCCAATGCAACGTCACTGCGGTCATCTACGAGTGTGAGCGAAAGAGGCAGTGATCCCGATCGCTTCAGGTGGAGATCGAACGTTGACCTGACTCCTGCTATATCATGCTTGCGGCTCCGACCTTGGAGAAGAAGCCGGATAGATGTCCAGAGATGAGGATCCGAATCCACTATCGCTTTCCAGAGCTTGCACACACGTGCAAGAGGAGATGCATAGAAGGCGTGGGAGATGCAATCGCCCCTGTCGACCACGAGTACGTAGATTTCAAAGACGTATGCCAGCACTTCAGCAGGGAGGCATGTTATCGGGGATCGCAACGCCGTCTTGTGTTTCAGGTTTTCGTCTGCTGCGATACTTGGTTCACCTTGGGATCCATCGTGGTCTAAGCGATGCGCCACAGGCTTGCATTCCGTGTCCCTCAGGGTGGGCTAGGCTGTTTTGAGTACAAGTCGCTCAAAGCGGAGCAAAAAACAGTATCGTCACCAAATCAACGACATCATAGGGTGTATAGGGCATGGCAAAATCTTATTTGGGAACGTAGGTGGTCTGCTGAATCGATTTAAGGATAGTGGACGGGGTGAAGCACAAAGGACTCAGCGGTTGCAGGCGCTTGCGTGCTCGACGAGGCGGTGTGATTAGCAATCAAGTCCTTCTCCGTTGTTATGCATAGCGCATAGTAATGAAAGGTTGGAACAAGCAGGGATGGTGAGTCACCTGGCAGACCCCGGGGCACGGCAGTTATGACATGTATGCGACTCGTTTCAGCACACCAAGCATGATACGCCAACTATCAAAAAAAAAACAAAAGCTACTGCCCGGGACCCCAGCCACTGCTGACTTGGTGCTGAGGCTCAGCGATGTGCCATGTCACCATCACGGCGATACGTAATGACTCGGCACAGTGGTGGAGAGGTGAACACCCCCGAGCACACGACCAGAGTCGGCATGTCATTGAAAACGCAGGGGGAAGCCTGAGTGAAAGAATGGAAACGCCCCACTTCTGGATTAGTTCTAAACCGTCCTGTCCCCTTCTCTTCGCAAGTATCTTTGGTCGGACTCGGAATTCCTCGCAGACAGGGTGATCTGATTGCAGTCTGACTTGGTGACTAAGGTTCTAGGCATTTTTGAGGGACAACGAAAACGGACGAGAACATACAGCCAACAGTCCCAGAAACCGGGGTCCACACGAGAGTACGTGGCCAACGCAGGCTCTCCGAAGGTTATTCTGAAAGGCAAAGGAGGACACAGCGGGAATGAGCGAGGCCATCACAGCACGTCCAGCGTCCGTACGGAATGTATTAATTTGTCCAGAATAACCGGTGTGATCTCCTTCACCTGAACGGTAATTAGACTGTTCGCACCCACCCTCCTGTACTCGTCTATATTTCTCCGAGTGGGCGTGAGTAACAGCGCGCCAAATGGTTGCCTCAGACGAGCGACGAACTGGAGCACTTGTTGCCGCCTTTCATTCGGAGATACAGTCGAAGGCGGCGGGGGTGACGCAGCGCCTCTGGTGGATCGACTAAGCCATCTGAGGCGAGAAACAAGACGTGCTGCTCGCGAGCTTGATTTTAAAGCTATCGATGTGGGCTCAAAGGGTGCAGTGAAAGACGGAAAACCGTCGGGAATGGAAGACCGGTCACCCGCCTCCTCAGGTATCGGCTTCATGATGCTTCCGACAGGGTGCCGGTCGAGGAGAAAGTCGATCCATGGGTGAATGAGGTATAGAGTGTCCAATTGAGAAAGATCCTCCTCAGTCCTAATCGAAACAACACCGAGAGCGGTTGCTTTTGCACAAAAGACATGTTCTGATCCCTCCCGAGAACCCAATACACGTCCAAGTTTGAATGTCAGACACGGAAGCCTCATACGTTGTACTGAAAATGAGGGCACTGGGAGATCTTTCAGTCGATCATACAGATCTGTAACAAGCGTCATGTTGAGCGAAGGGACACGCGATCCGGTAGTGATGGTTTCCATTTCCGTGTTGGTGATAGGAATCGGTATATGTAAGTTCGGTGACTGGCCAAACACAGTGATAGTGGCTGGGAGGCAGCTATTGAAGCTACCGGATGCTCCTGTCCACGCAAGGATGCTCGCGTCCCCCGAGCTCGTAAGTAGCTGTGCCAAGAGTCGCCCAAGCGCCTTGTCCCCTTCGCCATATAGAACTGGTAAGGTCACGGAGAATATCCCAAGTAATGAATACGCTGCATCCTCGACCCTAGTCGTCTGCCGACCGGAAGCCAGACGAAGCTTCTCGCGGATGTCATCCAAACCAAGTTGGAGCGACGTCAAGACCAGTGTTGAAACGCCCGTAGCCTGTTCCATCTCTGAGATGATTTCGGGTGATTCCTTGTGATTGTTGACACCAAGGTTTAAGTATGGCGTCCAGTCCTCGGTATAAAACCGGATTACCTTCGATGCATGGTATTCTTGCAGGGTCCAACCACGCGTGTTCCATTTGCTATGAACCAGGGCACCGGGCTTAGATAGACGGGGAACACCACGGAGGAAAACGACTGTCATCGCAGACCCTTGGTACCACTTGAACATGCTGACTAGTGCCTCTTGGAGGACGAAGTGGTTGTTTTTATTGATACAGCACGTGTCGCTCCATGCCCAATGAATTCCTGCGTCCCGCACGACCTCGCAAAACCTTTGCAGCTTCTCGTGGGTAGGAGACCCTTCAAGATTATACACCATAATGTTGCCCACTTCCTCAAACAGAGGTTCACCTTCTTCCCATGTGTGTGAAAGCATGGCATATTGGTAGTACCCCCCTACTTCTTTCATGATATAGGCGTGGTCGATATGTGTTGTCATCAACGACGTCAACTTCTTGAAGGCTGGCATGGACTCGAATGCCGCAGCCTGCTTGGACTTGTCGCAGAGACGACCCGAGGCAGTGTCAACCAGAACCGATGGGGAATCACGAATAGTATTCTGAATCGCTGCACGAATCGCCTCTTCTGTCTGTGCTGGCTTGACATACTGACGAGACCGCTCTAACATTGAGAAGGTCAATGGGTATGCGCTAACATAATCTCGTCATCCTCACCTCGAATCTCTAGATCGGATGACTCCGACATTCGGGACACCATTGTCTGGAAAGTATTTGACGCGTCATCATAACGCTCTGCGCCCCATAAAGCCGCGTGCTTCCTCTCGTAACCCGATGGAGACAATGGATCAAGGTTGATTGCCTGAGACGCCTTGTTAGAACTTTGCACCCACAAATACGACACATCGAAGAAAAAAAATCACGTTGTTTGCATCGTCTATTGCATCGTCCCATAACCTTTTTGCAGCACGTGCCATGCTTCGCTTGCTGAAGAGGTCGCGTGGGGTAACAGGATTCAACGACAGTGCGGCCGTATAGTGAAATATAGCCTTGTCATACTCCTGAGCATCCATCGCATTATCCCCAAGGTCCGTTAGTTTTGTATAGAGTCGTGATTTGAAGCCTTGTAATCGTTTACATAAACCCCCTGCACTACATACTCAGGCACTCACCGAGAACCCAGTTGATTTCAGGCTGCTCATCTTTCATTCCTTCTCCCAATTCTTTGCTCATTTCGTGGAAACACGCAACCGCATCCGTGACATTGTCGATGGCTTCCATTCGTTCGCATATCACCATGAAGATATTGATTTTGGGAGATTTAAACTGCAGATGATCGGGGTATTAGGTAGAGGACAGACACATAAGTAAATGATACTTACATGAGCGGCGGTAGCCAAGGCGTCCGTCCACGAGCCAGTTGTTAGCTCTAGTTTTACCCACTCTCTCAACAGCGGTAGGGTAGATAATGATTGGAGACCCTCGTGAGACATGGGCATCTTGTTGTCGCGGGCGGCCTCTCGTTCTTTGATACTATCATTGTTTTCTAGTGTGGATAGGCACCCCCGGATCAAATCTGTGCCAAAGATTCAAAAGCGAAGCGATTAACAGAAAATGGAGGCGCACCACGCATCCACATGACCGCAGACCCAGTTGCAGTGAAATCTTCGTTTATCACGCGCAACAGACATTCGCCCGCTTCTTGCGTGTGGCCAGCTGCATAAAGGGCCTCACAATAGCGCCGCCGAATCGAGATTCTCAGATTATCGAAGTCCCATCCCGAAATCTATTTCCCAAGACGGTTGACTTCGATACGATGCAAGGCAGAGTATAAAATGTTACCAAGGACACCAGCAAAGGTGGTGGGGTCGTGTGGCAGCCCAGTTGGGTTCGTGCTTGATGGAACGACCGCGTCGCATGGTCATATTCACCGTTCTCCATCTGCGAGTTCCCAAGGAGAAAGTACATGTATGCCTACTCGAGACATCAGCGGTCACTTTACCATATGGCATGATGATGAGCGTACCTGGATCATGCAGAATGTTGAATTCCGGGAGACGGCGGTGATAAGATTATCTATACGCGATATCGCGTCGTCATGCGCTCCGACCATGGACAGGACAACAGCCTAGATAACACAAGAAAGGTAAGGGAAGGTCTGATCTAATTTCAAAAGCACACACCTTGATGAGAAGGAGAGTGGTAGTGTCTGTCGAATGGAAGTACTCGAATGCAATATCGCATGTCCGAGATGCTTCCTGCACTCTCCTATTGCCACTAAGAGCTACAAACTTCGCAATGTAGCCAATGACCGATGACTGAATCTCAATGGACTTGGAATGAACAACATTAGTATTCATGCATGTGAGAGCAGGACAGTAGGCACCTGTTCGGCGTCGACGATGGCCGCATCCCACTGTCCCAAGCGTGCTCGGATGATTGCTCGACTTGCGAGTCCATGATGCATTGGACTCCCGGGCCGCACGATTGCCGCAGTCAGAATACCTGCCGCATCCTCAAGCTGGCCATTCTTCCACGACTCGATAGCGGCGTCCTCGATATGAAGGTCTAAATCCTGGAATACGGGGTGCGTAAGTGACAAAGGGACTTGATCCTGTGTATGTAAAAGACAGGTGAAAGGTGAAGCATCACCGCTGAACAACTCGCGGAACATACCATGATGGCAGATACATGTTTGATGGTGATTCGCCCGTCACTGGTACCAGCAGCAAGAAGCCGGTCGTCCGGGGAGAGTGCGATTGAATTAATAGTGTTGTTGTACTCGGGTATGAAATGGTATCGGGACGTCGAGGTTCCCCAGAACGCAATGCCGCCCCATCCAGAGCATAGAATGAACTTGCCATTCTGCGACGCAGCAACACACGATGCATCGTTGGGATGAGGAGCCGACCACTCTGCCACCACTTGCCCGGTGAATGAATCGATCCGCTTTATAGTGTCTTTGGACGCGACGAAGAGATGGTTGTTGAACCAAACGAGACCTGTGTTGAAACGCGGTTTTACTTCTGCTTTGATGTCGACGAGCAAACTGCCATCGCAGCTGTTCCAGATCCGAATGGAATTCGACCAAGTGGCGGTCGCGATGCGATCGCCTTGTGGCGAGTACTTGGCCGCGACCACAAAATTTCGGCTACGGAGCGTTCGCACACGTCGGTGTGTCACGATGTCCCAAAGAGTAGCTGTGTTCTGCTGGGCGGCAACGAGGCGGGCCGAGTCGGGTGAGAAATATGGCGTATTTTCTGCACAAAAAATATACGCCGCGTTCCGCGGTATTCTCACCGCGGTATGCATCGTTCCATCGCGCGCAATCTGCATTCTGTGTCGTGCTCGCCTCGCACGAACTGTCCTCGCCGCGTTCTGTCCTACGTGGATCGTTTGTCACGCTGTTCCCGCCGCGTTGCATCTTGCGCAGGTCCTGCGCAGACCGCGTTCCATCCTGCGTGGATCGCGTTTCGTATGAATCATACCATTTGTATACTGCCTCTGCCCAGGGGTCAATGTTCGCTCAGTTAGAGAAAAAAAAACCACGACGCGAATTGCGATTAAGCATTTGTACTCGATGCTTATTAGCATTAAAAGAGATGGAAAATGAGGTCTACGTGTTAACAGGAAAGTGGTACTGAGAAGGCCAAGTAACACAGCCATTAAAAAATCATATTCAGCGGACAAGACAGAATGGTATAATCTTCATCCCATGGGTTGACCAGTGGCGTTGTGGAGCGCATGCGGCAGTACTTGTCCTCAGACGACAAAGAAATGAATTTCGGCGGACCAGATATATGGGTGTGGACCATGTGGTGATCATGTTGCAATGTCCTCACACCAGCACTTGTAGATGCTAATGAGTCCGAGTTAGACTGGAGAGCTGGATGTGCGATACCTAATTCACGAAATGTCAGTAGGCTCTCAAGTCAGTCATAACACAATATGACACTTACCACCCCTCAATTTCTTTGGCACAGTCCCAGCGATGCGCATCACTGGTACCTCACCTCCAGAATCAGGAGAACGAAGATCTAAATTCCTTTTTCCAAGTTCTTATGTTGTAGTTAGTATAAATTTGAATAGCAGTAGTCATGAATATGCACTTGACTTAGATGGTGTTCTGGGAACGTAACGACTCTTTCCCTTGCCAGTACCTTTGTCGAAGTCATCACTCTCATCAGTGTCCATCTCAGTGGGTGTTCCTATAGGTTTGTCGTCAGCAGAATCTGAGCCAGCGATAGGTGGCTGAGTGTTCCAACTCTCGTAGACATCATCTGGAATGCGATTTCGTGTAACTTTGTATTTCATGTGAGTGAATTGTTAAAGATATCAAAGTGAATAAGAAATACACACCAAACCAGAGCTGGCTATCATTAACACCAGCTTTATCACGGCCTTTACTCTGGAGCAAATCAGCCCCGGCCGGATGTACAGCCTCGACAACATTGAGAGAAGAGCCAGACTTGACAAGAAGTCTCCACCATGGGAGAATATTGCCTTTCTCGCCTCTTTGCTGATCGAGACCATAGTCCTGAACATGTTGGAAAACTTGAGGAAACCACTCGGCGATCTTTGAGCTCGTTTGCTCATAGGTCCAGGTACTGTCAATAGTCGTAATCTCATCAATATAGCAACCACGATTTTTCATCTTCTGAAACTCGACTTGTGAAGCTTTCGGCCGGACAGGAAGCTTCATTGCTCTGAGCATACCATGTTTCTGTAGCTCAAATATCAGAATCTGTACCTATGAGCTATACAGAAATAATAGGGTAACTTACATCAACACCGCAGACTAACATTCCGAGTTTGCTAACGCGGAAGTGATGTCTCACATGAGAAGTGCCACTTGAGCTTGGAGCTGGACGTGAGGTGGATCGAGACGATGTACGACCCTAGGATAATCAGTATCGTGCTGTCGTTAGAACTTGTACTATAATGGTTGGAATATGTTCGTACCTTATGTGTGTTCCCTATAGCAGCTTGAGGTGTCAATCCCCGGCCCAACCTTTGGTGCTCAGTTGCCTTGTAACGTGATAAGAATCCAGTCAGAGCTTCATCACGAGCTGATTCAAACGATACCTGAGTGCCGGTGAGTCGTTGAGCAGCAGGTTTTCTCGTAACCTGATTGAAAAGGTCCCGGAGGCTGACACGATACTCGTTGCTCCCATTGCCAGTAGTGCTTGCAGCTGGGTCTGTTGATGGTGGTGGCGGACTGGTATTGGTGGACACCGAACCAATCACGACCTTGTTGCACGTGCGACAATGGAATCTATCGCCATCACAGAGCATCTGGCGAATAGCCGCACAAGAGTGACATGGGTTGCCATCTCCAGAGTCCTGGCTGGTCGACTGCGACCTGGATGTGGTAGGATCCATCGTCAAGATGGTCCACGATGAGGCAGAAAACGGTAGGGGGAGAAAGGACAGGCAGGTCACAACCACAGGCCGCACCACAAAAGAGGACGTGGATCCAAAATCAAAGCAATTTATACATGCTGCTACGCTTCGTCTAGAAAGTACTGTAAGGTGATCAGCGCCTGGCACCAAAGCCGTGCCCGTTCATACCAAATTGGTTCTGCCAATGAGACATGAAGGTCCTTAGGTGTACGGCGACGGCCAACGTGTATCATCTCGTAAATTGGATAGCCTCCGGTGTCGTCCTCCCATTCATTATCCATTAGACCAATGTGCTCAGGTGTGATATCATGGATGATAACTTGCCGAAGCATGTCATAAAACTGCACTTCTTTCTCATCGGAAGTAAACGGATTACCAGGCATGGGGACGTGAACAGGATTGCATGCTTGATCGGTCGGCATCATGACCGGCTCAGATACATGACGGGTTGATGGCATGGCCCCGGTAAGGTTTTCATCTCCGTACATCTCTCCAGACTTGTCCTCATCTAGCAGATCTTCGGCTGGGTCAGTATCGACGCCATAGTGTGCTTCAATCACGTCGACGGATAGGCCCTCACAATCGTCATGATAAATCCCAAGGGTTGTCTGACCAAGAAACCGCAGGTCCTTGATTATCTATTAATTTCTTACAATCTGATTAAGAACATTAGACGACGTTACCGTTGGACTCTTATTATTTGCGTTGGGACCACTAATCGGATGGCAATTCCATTCTTCTTTGAAGTCGTCACAGTCGTCATTGATACTGTCCAAGAAAAGGACATGGAGCAGCCATATATGGTGCAAGTTCTGCGGGTCGAGCATATGTAGACGTTCAAGTCTTGAAAAAAATGCCCGCCAGCGCCGAACAAACTGAGTACCAACTTCAACCCATAATCGTTCAATACGTGTGTTATGGGTCGACCTTGAGTAGGACAACTGAGTTGGCATTTGAAGGTAGTAGATGATAGACCTACGACCCCCAAATGAATGATGCCCTACGTGCGCCTCTCATCATTGTCATGTATGTTGCAACGTCAACGTTCTCTCCACCACGATCCCCACGAACACGTGAGGGTAAGCCATACTTCGTTGTAGCGGACCTGAATAGGTCTAGTACTGTAGCTGACCTGTTGTTATCACTTGCACGTAAGGCGGTAACCTATCAGGGACCTTAGGCGGGAACAGATATTGTACATAACAATGCACGTACCGTCCTGCAAAACCCATCAATTACTCCATGAATGACAATACTCCACCGGATTAGTTTATGGTGCCCGTCAATGTGCCAAAGGGCATTGGGCCGCTTGACATGATATTGACGTCTACGTTTCACCTGTTGGTTACGGAGTACTTGTCCGACACGATCAACCTGGCGCAAGGACTGTGTGATGCGGCGATACTGTATACGTACTCCCTGTCGCCGTAAGAACCCAACAATATAGCGCATTCCAGATTCAGGTCTCCGTTTCTTGAACTGTGTAACGAGAGCATCCAAGGCTGTGTTACTTAGCGATGAATACCTCCGTTCAATCTGATGACGCTTCATGTGAAGACGGAGGGTATTCCGATGCACGCCTAGAGTCCGGGCTAATTCTGTGAATGGAATATGTCGAGTACTCGAGGTGGCCTCTGATAGGTAGTCAAGGTTGATAAATTTTCTCGGTCGCCCATGGCAGCCAGTCTTGACAATCTCGACTGGTTGTGGGATACTGACATTAGTTTCCCCGCTAGTAGGTGTTTGATGGTCAGTTTTAAGTAGTGGCTCACGTACAAAGGGTATACCTAGTGCTTAAGTTTGCACGATAGTCTCGTAGTCTCACCACAACCGAGGCAAGAGCAATGGTTGCTGTGACAAGCCAGTCCCTCAAAGATGGATCTGTGACTTTAGGATCTTCCCCGATAGCTTCAAGAAGGGGAAATGCATCGCTGGTTATAGCGTCACAGTGAAAACTAAGCTGAAGCGGGTCGGCATCTTCACGGGCTGAGATTTGAAGAGCATGTCGATAGATCTCAGAAATGATATCATGAGCAGCCAGTATGTTGGCCGGATAATCAATATCTTGTGGTAAATAAGGAAAGATGGGTGGAGGGTCTGCCATTTTTGCGAGGCGTTTCAGGGCAATGGGCAGTGGGCTATGACAGCGAGCATGTAAGCACAAGCGTGGGAATACTGAGAAGCAAGTTGTAGCTCGTCTTCATTCACACTGCTCAGCAGACTGGATGTGCCCAGCTTGATCACCTTCCGGATCACCTGGCTTGTTTGCTTGGAGCATCCAGAGATAAGTCTTCATTGATCCTTCATCTCAAATTTGGTCCTTGTACCCATACTGACATTGTTGGCAATCCTTCAGCATGCATCCAGTGTCCTCTTTGAGCCCTACTGCTCCCAACATACCCTTGACCCCTGGTGGGCACTCAGCTTGCCAAGGGCATATGTAGGCAAACTCTTGGTGATTGCTTGCTCAGACTGTCCACTGACCCATTTTGATGCTTCATATAGCTGCTTTGATCATATTCAAGGATCAACACTGCCTTCAGCTACAGGAAACATGCCCAGTTTGATGTCTGAGTGCATATCTTTGATGCTTGCTTTGATCCTGTCTACTCCCCCTTGCACTCATCATGGGTGATGGTCCCAGTACATCATTGTCATGACTGGTGGTGTATGCTGATTAGTTATTTTCAGCTCCTGCCAATGATTACTCATATGTCATTGTGCCCTGTTGCTCCACCTCAACCATCATCATATGGCCACCTAGGCTACCTCTTTTAAGTCTAGCATTTCAGATTGTACCTGATGCTTGTTTGTAGGACATTTCAGATTCCTCAATTGCAAGAAACATGAATACCAAAATCAATGGTACACATTTTCTCCTTTCTGCTCAAGTCTTATTTGAATTTTATTTGAATTTAGATTAGAGCCTGTTGTACTTGTAAGTATTGATCTAGGCATGACAAACTCATGTGTTTCCGTCATGGAGGGAAAGCCATCTTGTGTAATTGAAAACCTGGAGAGTGCTCAGACAACACCTGTTACATGTAGTGTACCTCGAGAAGGAGAGCCTGGACTTGAGATGAAGGACCAAGGGCAGGACACTCACGAAGAGGTACAACTCAGCCCAAGGTGAGACCATGATCTTTAAGAGATCAGCAAGAGACCATGAATGAGGTATTCACTTGGACAAAGGACCACTGAGTGAGCTCAGGCAAAGAAGACTCAAGAGTATGCTAGATTGCACAGATTGAGAATAAGATACAAATGTGCTAATACTACAGCTTAAATAGAGAGGGATGCATAAACATGGAACTCCATAGAATGTGATAAAAATCAGAAAGTAAGTAGAAATGACAATAATTGCTGTGAAGACAAATGGAGAACAAAGGGTGGACTAAACTTGGAAAGGTACAATCAAGGAACTGATATGGGAAATATATACCTCCAGACTGCCAGTGACCATGAGAAAGTGTTCATAATCATAGTAAAAGATGCTGGAAACAGCAGAGCAATGTGGACAAAGGATAGATGGGAGAAAGACATGTGGGAAAGGAGTAAAAACCATAACAACACCACTCATAGCAGCATTCACAAAGCATGGAAAGCATCTTGTTGGTCTTCCAGCAAAGTGGCAAGCAGTCATCAACTCTGCAAACACTGTCTTTGACTTCAAGCAGCTGATCAGTGACTGGTTGGAGGCCTTGGACAAGGATGTACAAGGCAACATGAAATGTAGCGAGTACCTGCATTTATTTTTATTTTTTCTATCCACCTCATGTGACAACCAAGCCCTTCCAAGTTGCTGAACAGCACTCTAGCTTTCATTCCTACACCCAGCCCACTTGCTTGCCCTTGCAAGTCCTCAATACAGAGCTCATCATCACAGACACCATGATAAATCCAATTTGGGTCATCAGAACACAATTATGGCTCATTGAAGGACAGCAGCACAACAGCCTATGTCAATGATCATGGGTAGGACTCTGCAGGAGCTATGCAATGATCATGCAGATATTCTAAGAAGAGGGCATTGGTAGACTTTACAAGGGTGCAAACTACCTCAGTGTCATCAAGGACACTATCCAGTGGACCCTCCACATAGCAGATCAAGCAGCTCTCTGCAGACACACAGGGATGAGGCAGCATCACATGTGGACATACTCAGGAGTGCCAGGATGGCCAAGTGTGTCGCCAGTCCGATCACATA
>JBBPMG010000679.1:0-15040 GCA_038090195.1 Boletellus deceptivus | reverse complement strand
AAATGATAAGATGAAGATGATAAGATGATCTCTGAGATAAGATAAGAAGATAAGATAAGATAACATATCTTCAACATATCCCTTGGCTGTCTCTCAGTCTGCACTCCTATTTGGGAGTTTAGCCTTTACTTCCAAAAGATTGGATATCAGCCATCCCACGCTACAGTGCTCTATGGTGATAATCAGTCAGTGATTGTGATTGCAACAAATGCACAATTCCACAAACAGTCGCACTATTTTGACCTACACAACCTACACATGCAGAAAACTATTTGTGTTGGTTGGATGACCTTGGTCTATTGTCCAACAACAGACATGACTGCCGATATGCTCACTAAAGCTCTCCCATGTGCTAAGCATCAGCAGCACACTAGTGTACTCGGACTCCACTCAGCTTGAGGGAGAGTGTTGGGTTTCAGCTGTGCATCATAAGCACACATCACCCATAGTCAGCAATACAAGCTGCGCTCACCCTCACCAAGCTGCAGCTATAGGTGATTGGACACTAGGGGAAAGCTCCACCTATTCAGTAGAACAGTATATAGGCCACATGTACTCTGGGGGATAGTAGCGAATAAATGCGACAGCGCACCCCCACATCTCGTCCGATAAACACCGCTCATACTTCCTCTCGCACTACTACACTCTATCCACCGTGCTCCAACAGAATACAATTGGTTTCTTATCCCGGGAGATGAGCTAATACTCACAGTCCAACCGCTGGTTTCGAAGGACAAGAATAACTGGTCTGGTCGACCCGTTCCAGTGTGCGCGCAAATCACACATACTTACGCGCACGTCACTTGATCGTACGCTCCCCTATCGTGTGTTGTTTCGATGTCAATACCTCTGTTACCTCAGTCCGAGGGCAGGTTGTCATGCTGACATGGCGAGTGAAGCCCATTAGAGTGTGTGCCTCGCACCTACTGTCTCAGTATTGGCCTTCTTTGCGTTTGCGCGCATATCCCCCACCAGCTGACGTTACGATGGCGTGTCAGTGAGCGTCGTGACTGCCACTTCCTTGTGGTTCTGCCACTGGGTCATTCGGAGGACTTGGAAAAACGCGCACAGGCGAGCTGGTTCCACGTTGCCGACGACCGAGTGACGGGCCGCTCTCCGCGAGCAATGCACAGAACGCAGGGGTGTCGCACTCGCCGACGTAAACCCCCACGCGTGCCGAACGAGGGCGGCGACGAACCCAGCGTAGTGAGCATCCCACGCTTGTGGCAGCGTCTTGGCTTTTTCCTTGACCCGACAACGCTGGCACGCCGGGCCGTCTGACCGGGGAAGGAGGCATAGTGTAGATGCAAGTATGGAGCAAATGGAGACAGTGATGCTAATATATGATATTTTTGACGAGGGATTAAGCGCACATCGTAACACAAGGATCACGTCAACAACACATTCTCTTTTTTGTCATAACCCTATCGTAGAGGGACAGGACGAAGAACTCGATTGAAAATCACGATGGTAAAAAGGAATCAAGATGAGAACGGGGATGTGCGGGTAGTACTTGTGGCGAGCATGCGATGCACACCACAAGTTAACGCTGAATGTATGGCTTTTTTTCGTCCAAAAAGGAAAGCGCCCAGGAGAAGGACGAAGAGAAGACAGCTTGAAGAATAGTGGAGGTGACGCATGAGTAGTGTGGCAGCGTGGGTGGAGGCAGGGCAAGAGCGAGAGTGAAAGGGGGATAGGTTTTAGCACTTTACATCCTGTGCTAGTCCAACGGATGATACATACGGATGGATCACAGAGGGAGAGAAAAGTACAAGTGCGGGGCGGTCCCGCGCATTGCAAGGGTCATCCCACAAGGAGCAGTGGTAGATTCAAAGCATGCTATGATCCCGCCCTTGTTGTAACCGTGGTGGGCCGGAGACGGCCTGTGTGTAAAGCACCTGCGTGTCATGAATGCATCGTACAGCGGGTAGTCGGACAGCATCTTTTCCAGCTCAGGTAGAATACCTAGGGCGGGTACAGGATCGGCACACTGACGCGCTGCCCGTTCAATCTGCACCTCGCCCGGTGTTGACCAATCCGAGTCTGCGACATGAACGGGCCTGGAGGATATCTTGCAGTCTTCGTTCAAACTCTCGAGGCAGGTGGCGGGCTATCCACCTATGACGACACGCAGTGTAATGGTCGGTGAAGCGGACGGGGTGGAAAGAGTCGACGACACAGGCAGCGCAGACTGTTTATCTGACGACGGCTCTGAGTCGGTATAAATCAGCGCGGCCTCTACGGAGACAGGTCGAGGAACGTGCTTAGGCCATCCATACGCACCATGGCGCATCCGAACCTACTGCGTCAACAAGGACAACACCTAGAGTAACATGGACGGACGGCCATGCTGAGGTCGTATCAAGAGTCTTGAGGCGATCGGACGCAATTCACAATGGAGTGGAGATGGAGAGGAAATGTCACTCAGACAATCGACGACGACGACATGAGTGCAAGCGTGGCCGCAAAGGCGCACACAAGGCACACTCGGGTGTAGTGCAGAGCCCAGCACCCCCAGGCACTGCCTCGTCGGAAGAATATGGGATTGGGTCCGTCGGGGTTCCGAAGTATGGTACTACCACGAGTGAAATGTCATGTGACCACCGTGGCAGCGAAGAGCTTCGCGGCTCGAGGCAAAATGAACAACATGACGAAAGCAGACACAGAAAATTGTAGTGACGACAAGATCTAAAGATTCAGAGGCCCAGGTGAATAAAAGGAAGCCAGTCCTTAAACGCCACCTCGCGCTTTCGAAGCCGTCCAACAGCGACATGCAGCGCTTGCGCAGCCTCTCGATGGTCGGGCGTCGTCGATCTGTCTTGAAACAGCTGCTTATAAACGTCCTTGGCGACGTCGGGTGCAAGGCGGTCGCTGATCGACCACATGGTACCAATGACCCCACCATAGCCTGCAAACAGCATTCCCGCCGCAATGTGGGTGGCCTCGTCGGAGAAGCCCTTGTCCCCCTTTGCCGTCTGACATGCGGAGAGGAATGCGAGCCCGCCGTGCGGGCGTGATGGCAGCGCGGCGATGATGTCGGATATTCTCAAGCGCTGCTCGTCGGCGAGGCAGAGTCCACTGTCGATTGGGTTTGTGTCATCTTGGACTCCGTGGCAGGAAAAATGGACCCAGTCTGTCTCCTTCATGAGCTCAAGTACATTCTCGACCGTTCCCACAGGAGGTTCCACGAAGGTAGCTTGAGTTGACAGACAATTTTCGACGGCTCTCTTGACATGTTTCAACTCGGAGTGCACACCGTCAAGCTTGCGCTGGCCATCAGAGTCTGGCTGACGGACGGCAAGAAGACGTAGAACATCGCAGTGTGTAGATTCACGTTTGAGTGAAGATGAGAGAATGCTGAGTGTAGGGATATATGATGAGATGACAAAATCGAACACTTTGTGTCCCTGTTCCGAGGACCGAGCATCATAGAACCCGGCTGCATGGATGGGAAGAAATGTCATTGGCCCAGTGGGGCACCAAAAAATGCGTGATGGGTCTCCGGGAGTCTGCTCAGGAACGTAGGTGAGCGAGTGGATCGTGAGCCAGGGATATTACATACCGAGAGGGCTAGGGCATCCAAGACCGGTTTGACAACACATTTCCACAGATGTGCCAAGGCAACCTCCCACATACTGTGGACCCCGCGTTCTGCAACATGCCCATGCCTGTCATCAAGAGGGAGACCACGGTTGTGGCGAACGCCATCCTTCAGGACACTCTGAAACTCTTTGGATTCATCGGGGCTAAAATTGGGAAGTGGGACATAAATTGCATGATCGACTTCCGCAAGAACAAGCAGTGCATCGAAGCGGGTTTTCACTGCGTTGAGAATGACCACCGGACCAGAGTGGGCTGAAGCACGGAGTCGAGAAAATTCTTTGTGTAGGAGAAATCGTTCAAAGCCAGGCAAAGTTCTGATGTCTTGTAGCAGCTCGTCTCGTTTAATCGCAACCATGCGGTATTTGTCAGCCTCTTGTTGGAGAGACATCGTCATACGATGATCGCCACCGTAAGTCTGGTGTGTCCGTGAGTGAATGGTTTTTCCTTGAATGGTACCCGCATGCTCCAAGGCGATAGACAGCTCGCGAAGTCTACGGGCGCGATCGGGGTGGGCAGACGACAATTCGTCATAGGAACTGCGAAGCTGGAACAGGTCTCCCCAGACTATTGAGCGTCCCTGTTCGAGCCACTCGACAGCCGTTTCCGGGTGCCCTGAGACCAAAGCTACCGCTGCAGCCTCACGGACTACATCTGAACCATGGGCGAGTGCGTGATAACGATCTGCAAGAGGAAGTCCGATCCAAGCTAGCTGAGGAAGTAGATGAATATCAATAGAATATGCTGACAGTAGGGAGGAGTGATGCAATCGACGGGCACAATAGACCCATTGACGTGACGCATGAAATCGAGCGGTAATCGGACCTGCAGAGGTACATGCCGCATCCGAAAAAAGTACAATTGCCTGTTCAGCGTCATGGAGCTGCCCGAGGTGCTCGAACCGACTAAGGAAGGAGTTGCCAAGACAGTTCAAGCAGGAGGGCCGGCCGGGATGATTGTCAGGAGTAAGATTCACAGCATCCCATTGGCGAGAAATAGCTTCTTCCAGGTCGTGTAGCTTCCCGAGGTGCTTGAAACGAGCAAAGAAGGAGTCGCCAAGGTTGTTCAAATAGCCAGGCCTGCTAGAGTGACTACCAGGGGTAAGGTCGACAGCATCCTACTGACGAGAGATTGCTTCTTCTAGATCATGCAACTGCTCGAGGACCTTGAAACGAACGAAGAGGGAGTGGCCAAGATTGTTTAGATGGCCAGGCATATGATGGTGATTATCAGGGGTAAGGTCAACAGCCTCCAGCTGTAGAGTGATTGCTTCCTCCAGGTCATGCCGTTGTCCAAGGCGCTTAAAACGACTTAGAAGGGAGCTGCCGAGATTGTTTAAATGGCCAGGTCTGTCAGATTGATTAATAGGGGCAAGGTTGACAGCGTCTCGATGTAGAGAAATTGCTTCCTCTAAGTCTTGTAACTGTCCGAGGTGCCCGAAGCGAGTAAAAAAAGAGTTGCCGAGATTGTTCAGACGGCCGGGCCCGCTAGGGTGATCATCAGGAGTAAACTTGATAGCACCCCGTTTGCAAGAAATTGCATCCTCCATATCATGTAGCTGCCCGAGGCGCTCGAAACGAGTGACAAAGGAGATGCAGAGACTGTTCAGATAGCTAAGTTTGTCGAGATGATTATCAGGTGTGAGGTCAATAGCATGCCGTTGTAGAGAAATTGCTTCCTCTAGGTCATCTAGCTGCCCGAGGCACCTGAAACGGCTAAGGAAGGAGCCGCCAAGATCGTTCAGACAGCTAGGCTTATCAGGGTGATCATCAGGAGCAAGGTTAACAGCATCTTGTTGGTGAGAAATTGCTTCCTCAAGGTCATGTAGCTGCCCGAGGTGCTCAAAACGAGTGAGGAAGGTGATGCCAAGATCATTCAGACGGCCAGGCATGTTGGGGTGATTATCAGGGGTAAGGTTGATAGCATCCTGCTGCTGAGAAATCGCATTCCCCAGGTCATCCAGCTGCCCAAGATGCTCAAAACGAACGATGAAGGAATTGCTGAGGTTGCTCAGATAGCAAGGCTTGCTAGGGTGATTATCAAGAGTAAGGTTGATAGCATCCTGTTGGCAAGAGATTGACTCCTTTAGGTCACATAGCTGCTTGAGGTGCTTGAAACGAGTAAGAAAAGAGTTTCCAAGACTATTCAGACAGCCAGGCCTGTCAAAGTGATCAACCGGGGAAAGGTTGACAGCGTTTCGTTGCAGAGAAATCGCCTCCTCTAAGTCTTGTAGCTGTCCGAGGCACTCGAAACGAGTGAAAAAGGAGTTGCCAAGACTGTTCAGACGGCCAGGCCTGTCAGGGTGATCATCAGGGGTGAGGTCGACAGCATTCTGTTGATAAGAAAGTGCTTCCTCGAGGTCACGTAGTTGCCCGAAGTGCTCAAAGCGGGTTCGGTAAGAAATTCCAAGATTGCTCAGATAGCCAGGCCTGCTAGGGTGATTATCAGGGGTAAGGTTGACAGCATTCTGTTGTAGAGAAATTGCTTCCTCCAGATCATGTAGCTCCCTAAGACGACCGAAACGAGTGAGCAATGAGTTGCTAAGACTGTTCAGACAAGCTGGCCTGCTAGGGTGATTATCAGGAGTAGAGTTGATGGCGTCTCGTTGGCAGGAAATTGCATCCTTCAATCATATAGCTATCCGAGGTGCTCAAATCGAGTGAAGAAGGAGTTGCCGAGACCGTTGAGACGGCCGGGCGTATTGGGGTGATTATTAGGGGTAAGGCTAACAGCTTCTCGTTGGCAAGAAATTGCCTCTTCCAGGTCATGTAGCTGCCTGAGTTGCCTGAAACGGGTGAAGAGGGTGTTGCCAAGACCACTCAGGCGGCTAGGCCTCTCAGGGCAATTATCAGGAGTAAGATTGACAGCATCTCGTTGCAAGGAAATTGCACCCGCTAGGTCATGTAGCTGCCCGACGCACTTAAAACGAGTGAGGAAGAAGTTGCTAAGATTTTTCAGACGGCCAGGCCTCAGGGTGATCATCAGAAATAAGGTAGATGGCGTCCCGTTGTCGAGAGATTCCTTCCTCCAGGTCATGTAGCTGCCCCAGGTGCTCGAAACGAGCGAAAAGGTGGACGCTGAGATTGGTCAGACGGCCGGACTTGTCAGGGTGATTGTCAGAGGTAAGGTCGACAGCATCTCGTTCGCAAGAGATTGCTTCCTCCAGGTCATGGAGCTGCTTGAGGTGCTTGAAACGAGTAAGGAATAAGTTACTAAGATCGTCCAGGCCAGAAACCTTATCAGGGTGATTATCAGGGGTAAGGTTGACGGCGTCCTGTTGCAGAGAAATTGCTTCATCCAGGTTACATAGTTGTCCAAGATGCTCGAAACGAGTAAGAAGGGAGGTGCCAAGAATGCTCAAATTGCGTGGCTTTTCAGGGTGTTTATCAGGAGTGAGATCGACAGCATCGCGTTACCAAGATATTGCTCCCTCTAAGTCATCCAGCTCCTCGAGATGATTGAGCCTGAATAACGACGCGGAACCAAGACCTGCCACTGCAGTCCGGTACCAGGGATCCGAGACTGAAATAGACCTGATACATATCTCCAAACATGAGATTGCTTCTTGGAGGTCTCCTAAACTACCCAACCGTCCGTACTGGAGCAACAATTGGACACCTAAATTCCGTAGATCAACGCTTGTCGTCCCCGAAGCAGACCCCGGCGCTATTGACGACCGACTATCCACGAGGACCGCGCTAGTCATGTGTCTTTTGTGCAACTGTAGCATTAGAGTTGCAGCACGGCGCTCGTAACTTGCTTCAGGGTCAACGTTCATCACCTCACGCAGGTATGTCTCGGCTTGCACTGCGTCCCACCTATCCCGCTGCTTTTCAAACTGTGCTAGGTGCACCACTGCCGACCGGATTAATGTGGCAGGCCGGTCCAGGTGGCCAACAGGACGAGCAGCAAGTGCATCGCGATACATCGTAAACAGCTCTTTGAGGGGGGTATCGGCATTGCAAGCCCGATAGTGGATGAACCTTGCCATTGCCAAGTTCGACAGGGCAGCCGCATGATAAGGGTGACCCGCAGGACAAACATTCAGCGCATGCTGGAACTGCTCAATAGCGTCCTCGAGATCCCGTTTTTCTGCGTGCTTTTGGTGGCGCAACAAAGCATCGTGACCAATGTTTGTTATGAGTACTAGCTGGGCTTGAACTTCCATGGCTGTCTGTGGACATATATTGATTGATCGATAAGACCCTAGGCATATCAGCACTTACATGATGAGGCTCAAGGATCGTCAGACTCCCCCTCTCGCGATCCCACCTTCCAACAGCCACCGATAAGGACGAACAAGATGATATAACGTCAGCGTCCTGTGGGTAGAAGGTAAACGCTATCATAGTTTGAGTACCCAACCCACATATGAACTATTTTGGACTCACGAAGTTGTCTTGCACTGCAGTCCAACAGCCGCCCCACTGTAGTCGTTGACTTTCGCAACTGCTCCCCGTCACCTAACATTGGCTGGAATTCAAATGATGCCTGGACTGCCAAATCCACGCTGGCAAACAAATCAGGCGGTCTATGAATCCTGTCAGCTCCAACACTAGTGGGAATTGAGACTCTCACATCGGAATAGGTCCATCCCACTCAAGGACATCACTCTTCATTGAGACAGGCTTGTTTATGGTCCTCCATTCAAGGCCACTGTGGTACACTGAAGCATAGAATCCAGTAGGAAGTCGCCTGAGACCGATGGCGAGATCTGTCGCCCGGATACCTGCCTTGGTATTAGCGACTTTTATGGGTGCGTAGAAGATCGGTTCAAGTACTTGTGATTACCATGTCACTGTTTTTTATCGTGCTCGCTGCGGCTCCTATGGAAGTAAGCCCATCCTCCGCGTCGCTCTCGGGTACATGCATTTCCTCGTTTGCATGCACTTGTTTTGTGTGTCCATAGTTGTGGACGAGAGCCGTATGCTGCTACATCATATATGCAAGGTGGGCATGCATACTAGAGGTAATGTATCGGGGCTTACTCTCAAGGAACCAGATTCAGACGTGCTCGAATCCGGTCGTGGGCCTTGGTTGTCAGCGCCTGGATGGCCGGTCATCGTAAGTGAGAAAGATATCGCAGGGTATAGCAAGCAGCTGGAGCACTTTTAAGTAAACTGGCCCGATGATCAACTGATTCTCGGCCGTCATTCTCCCTCGCGACTACCCGATTCGTGATACTAGTGGTCGCCGTCGAGACTCGAGATAGCCTGAATAACTTGGCGCGTCGTCACTCCCCACATCCAACAAGCCGGCTTTCATTCCTCCCTTGCTTGGTTGATCTTCTCCTCATGTCTCCACTCATCTCTTGACGGCGGTGCACAACGTGGTCGGTCACCTCCGTTGAACGCTGAACGAGTCGGCTCAGCAGTGCTAATGATGAGAAGCGTGTGAAAAATGTACAATGTTGGCTTTTTCACCCTTACCAACAACGCTGGGAACGCGCTACAAAGGGGTCTACTGTCGCCAAGTCGATTGCCCAACACTGAGAGGCTCAGCAGGATGAATCAGACCCCCATTGCCACCCTCAAAGCTCTGGGCACATCGCATTGACGATGCGGACATACTGGACACCGCCTTCGACCCGCGGACTCATCACCACACCGCAGAACTCCATGCAGTCGACTTTCGACTCGTCTAACACAGTGGCAGGGGTGAGGGACAGGTTGCCTGATGCGCGATCCGATTGTCGTTGTGCCCCAGACAGCGCAATCAAAATCGTTTGCGGTGGGGTTGTGCGCAACTAACGACATCGGTTCATCACGGCGGCGACCACAAGCAAGAAAATACACACAAACTGACATGTGCGAAGACCGGGGCGACCAGTCCTTGTTTCAACCCTCAGACCCAGTACCACCCGCGACGACGAACAGCCTATGGGGTCGCGTACGTCTTTCATCGCCTTGAGTTTCGTATGTGCCAGATATATGAGTAAACGCATTTGTAGAAACGTACGCAAAGTTGGCACCACAGCAACAAGAATCTCAGCAAGTTCGGTGTACTCGTCTGCCACGGCGTCTCGTCAGAGAAGTCAAGACGTGAGGATGAGATTTAAACGTTTCCGGAGCCATCATCAGAAACTGGCTCGCAAAATGAATCCCACGAAGGATACTAGACCGTCTGTGCCATGGGGACGACGCCCGACAGGGCCAGAGCGGGTATAGTTGTGCCGGGCTTCGCGATATATCTAAAGTAAATTTAACGGCCGACTAAAGTCCCGAATCCAGTTTGTTCCTTACTAATGTGCGCTGATGACCACGCTCAGGCTGACTGCGGTGATTGATGGGTTTCCTAAAAGCAAATGCCAGCGTGTAATCCCCACTCTGTAACCCTTGTCCAGGGGTTCATTTCACGCCAAGCGACTCTGGTCTCCATCTCCATCGATGTCGACTTCCCGTGCCCTCTTCCTCAAGGAAAAATCCGGTCCCTTTGAACTAGACACTACACCCCGGCCTATTCCCGGGCCGGGGGAGATCCTTGTCAAGGAAATTGCTGCGTCGCTGAATCCTATAGATTGGAAGATTCAATCCCACGGCTTCTCTCGAGTCACCGAATACCCTGCCATCTTGGGGCGGGATGGTGCCGGGGAAGTCGAGGCTGTGGGAGAGGGCGTGACACAGTTCAAGAAGGGCGATAAAGTGTACATCAGTCCTCCACACACTCAGATCAGCGCCTCAGATCTTTTATTTTTCATATAGATTCCATCAAGGTGGCTTGTCAAACAGCCGATATGGAACCTTTCAAGAGTATGCCCTCGCACCCATCGACCTTACTGCCAAGGTGTGATGAATATTTTCTTTTGGCATCCTAGCTGCGTGAATGATAGAATTTGCGTTGGGTATAGCTTCCTGCCAACATCAGCTTTGACCAGGCCGCCTCCCTCCCGCTCGCTTTTGGCACAGCGGCCGTTCCCCTCTACTCTCCTTTCCCTGCTGGTGCCGACTTGGAAGCACCTTGGGATGGTGGTCGTGGCCAGTATGCAGGGAAACCGATTCTGATCTTTGGAGGCTCGAGTTCTGTCGGACAATATGGTACACTCACAGTCCGGTTATATCCCGCTCTTGCACTGACCCCTCGTCTTGTCGGCATTCAATCACTCTTCGTATCGACCACTTTCTCACTTCCGACTAGTCATCCAGCTCGCCCGGCTCTCTGGTTTTTCTCCGATCATAACCACCGCATCGTTGAGCAACGCTGATCTACTCAAATCACTTGGTGCGACCCATGTCGTTGATCGGAATACCCCCGATACTGCATTCTCCTCTGAGATCGCCAAGATCACGACCAAGTCGATCCCGGTCGTCTATGATGCGGTCTCGATCACTTCCACGCAACAACTCGGATACGACCTAGTTGCAGAGGGAGGAGTTCTCATTCTCATCCTTTCTTTCACATTCCAGGAGGTGTCCGGGAGCACGAAGAGAGTGGTACGCGGATTCGGTAATTTAACATTGCCCGTCAACAGGGAGTTTGGCCGTGTCCTGGTACAAAGGTTACCGGCGCTCCTCGAGGCTGGTGACATTGTAGTGCGTATCTGTTTCTACTCGGCATGCACGACAACTGTCGAATCCCTCCCTCGCGTCTTTCCTTTGCAGCCGAACCCGATCGAGGTTGTGCCGGGCGGCCTGAACGGGGTCGTTCCAGGATTGGATAGGCTGAAGAACAACCTTGTTAGTGGGAAGAAGTTGATCGTTCACCCTGGAGAGACGGCTTGATCATCGCGTCACCCGTCATTGATAACAGATCCGGGTGAGGAGCCGAGCCCGGTCACCGAGCAAACGAATGGATAAAATTTGGTTTTCAGCCGAGTGTGTAAGCCTTGTAAACAAATGTATTCGAATGCATGTGTAAAATCGATTGTCATTATGTGAGCGAGAAGTCAGGGCCGTTTACTACAGCAAGTAACACGGCATGAACATCGTTTGTACACGGTGGCACTGGTGATGTACGTCAGTCAAGCTTCAGATGCCAGG
The DNA here is from genome assembly GCA_038090195.1 of Boletellus deceptivus. Taxonomy (NCBI): domain Eukaryota; kingdom Fungi; phylum Basidiomycota; class Agaricomycetes; order Boletales; family Boletaceae; genus Boletellus; species Boletellus deceptivus. The sequence continues at coordinate 3,464 of JBBPMG010000679.1, read as the reverse complement.
CTCAAAGTCGAGTCGAGACGTGAGAGTGAAAAATGTAAAAAAAGCTGTTTGGTGCTGCTGGCGATCCGGTGTGGATGAGCACCAATTGTCACCATACCAGTTTGTAAGGACTGTAGTGCAGCTCCTTGACGAGTCTGAAGGCGAGTAACAGGTGGGAAGTGAGCAGATGAGTGACTGGGTGTTACATGAAGGAGGCCAACTGGAAACATTGACATCTCAGACATGACCAAATATGTCAATACAGAAAAGTGGGAAAATATTGATAACATATGGAGCCCATGCTGTCAGATTTGCTCCTGCCACACATGTGTGAGAAATTAAAGATATTAAAGTTAACTTTCAAGTATAAACATAGCCACCCAAAGAAATTCACACAATGCTTGAGAATAAAAGATAGGATATGGGCTGCAACAAATTAGAATACAAATTCAGCATTTGAATTGTAAACAAAGGATGACTTGAAGCTTGATACAAATGCAAAGAATTAATCACAAATATGGTAAAGTGACCCATTGAATTACATGTTTTTGTTACAGTTCTCTATGGGCTTGCACAGTTGTCAGCATCATTTCAGGTATCAGCAGACTATATGGACAACTACCCCACATTTCCATTATACATGGGATTGGATCTTTTGGAAGTGCAATGAGTGAAAAAACCCTTGCAATGTTTTACTATTTTGTATTGCTTGCAATGTAACAGCTAATGGTGTGGGAATATCACTTAGCATTGGTGGGATACATGGTAGCACAGCCTCATGGCTACAAATTGGTCCCTAGATCATGTGATCTGGACTTGTGGCTGTAGAGATATGTCAATTCTAAAATAGCTACTCCATTGCAAGAGTTTATTCACTTTTGGTAGTGGAAGGGTGTTTGGAGGTATTTAGTACATGATACAGCCTCCTTTGGCCTTAAGCACTGCCTGAACTCTCCTAGACATGTTTTCAATCAACTTCTGACACTCTGTAGCTGGTATCTTGTCCCACTTCACCTGAATTCTCTTCCACAACTCTAGAATTCCTTCAGGAGGGTGCTCATACTCTCCAAGCCTTCTCTTAAGGTAACCCCAGACATATTCTATGGGATTAAGATCAGGAGACTGTGCTGGCCATACCATAATACTAAACTCCTGTTCATTCAGCCACTCTTTGACCTTCTTGCAAGTATACTTAGGATTATTGTCTTGTTGAAAGATGGTGTCAGAAGGATTGAGACTATAATAGTGAAGAGAATCTTGAAGTTCATCCTTCAAAATTTGAAAGTATAGGTTTCTATCCATCCTACCATCAATCTTGGTGGCATAGCCAACTCCCTTCCTGAAACAACTACTTACCAGTCCAAGCTGGAAGTGCATGTTTGGTAGGTCAAGAAGTCAAGTTCTTGAACTGAGCAGGCAAGCTTGGGGAGGACAAGACTGGATCATTGAGTGAGTTGGGAGTGTCCCTTATATACTACTTTATTGTTTACATCAGTGTACACTACATCTACAGATATCTGATATCAATTGGGTCAGGGGCACATGAGGAGAACATGTGTCTGGGCTATGGATACTGGTCTGAGGGCTCTGGATGCAAGGCTCTAGGGTATAGTGGTAAAGGGGAATGTCATGAAGCTATTCCTAACAAGATCCATGGAAGTTAGCATGAGTCAAATACTACAGTGAGCTCAAAAACCCTTTCCATGTTGACAGTAAATGTAGTAAATGAAATGTACTGCTATATCACATGGGAATCTTACTTAGCATTGGTGGAGTCATAGATAGTACATACCATTGGCTATCAAAATGCTGTCCAGGTCATGTGATTCCAATCACAGGGTGTGAAGATATGACCATTTTGAAACAGCAATGTCATAGAAAGGGTTTTTGAGCTTCTGAATTAACAAGGTATTTAGTACTTGGTATAGCCCCCTTTGGCTCTAAGTACTGCCTGAATTCTCCTAGGCATGCTCTCAATCAATTTTCTACACTCCTCAATTGATATCTTCTCCCATTCCACTTGAACTCTGTTCCATAATTCATGAATTCCATTAGGAGGGTTTTCATGCTCCACAAGCCTTCTTTTGAGCCATCCTTAGAGATGTTCTATAGGATTGAGATCAGGGGACTGTGCAGGCCAACTAATAGTCTCAAATTCCTGCTTTTCTAGCCATTCCTTGATCTTCTTGCAGGTGTGCTTAGGATCATTGTCTTGTTGAAAGATGGTATCAAGAGGATAGAGGCCATAATACTTGTTACATGTGGCATACCTTGAGGGAGATCTGAGACAAAGGACTATAGGACTGATGGCAGGATGTTCATGAAGAGGTACAACTCAGCCAACAGTTTGACTAGGACTACAATCAAAGGTTTGATTGGACTGGGACCACTGAGTGATACTCAGGCAAAGGGATGACTCAAGATACACTGATATTGTGTAGATCAAGAATGAGGACTAGAGTACAAAGAGAGATCCTTATATATGATGAAATGCACAGCATAGAATTGTATAGAAGGTCAGAGAATTGAGAATTGGTAAGCATGGAATTGTATAGAAGGGCAGGGAAGAAAAGGACATGTGTTACGTGTATGTGTAGTCCTAGCTGTCAAGCACACTTCGATAATAGTGCAAGACTAATAGAGGTCCGGGTCTCACTATCCTTTTGCAAAAGGACTTGTGGATGGCCAGCAACTACACGTAGATTGCATAGAACTAGCTGGGGAAAAGTACTGTACACAGACTCGTATAAATACTCAAGCATTGCTGTACCAACTAGATGTGGTAGTACCATCTATAGTAGTTGGAGTTACTCAATATGGGAATAGGAGAAATGCAGTGTGATGAAAGATGTGCCATGGGAGTGGTAACATCCAGATGTGGAAGTGTAACAACTATAGTACAAATAAGGAAGGTGAGCTCACAGGATGGACAGCAGATTGAGGTACAACAGTAATGTTTCCTCATTGAGGGGGATTACCATGTCTAGCAGATTTGGAGAGAAGGAATCATCCCTGTAGGCCAATGGGAAGACCATGGAGTGAGAGGAACTAGCAAACAAGGTCATTGACTGAGTAAGCCTGTATCATATCATAACATTACCCCCAATGTTGCTCTGAGACACCAACTCAGAAATCCTCAGTGGGGATGGATGAAGGGGTAGGTGATCCATCCAAGGGAGTTCAAGAGGTGGCTGGTGTTCCGTTGTATGGGGTTGACTGGGTACAGGCTGCAGCCATGTGTCCTGACCCCCCACATGTGGTACAGAGGCAGAGGGGACAAGTATATTGCAGATGTCCTGGAGCAGAGGTGTGACAGAAAGGGCAGGAGTAGTAGATACAGTCAATCCTGTAGTGATTGAGCAATCCACAGCGGTGACATGCCACCCTTCTCCTACATGCCAGGGTAATGGTTGGTGAATCATCCTCACTGGTCCAGTTTCCCACCTCATTGTCAGTAGTCTGTTCCAATCAGTTCCTAAGAATTC
>JBBPMG010000678.1:0-15043 GCA_038090195.1 Boletellus deceptivus | reverse complement strand
GCCGGCGGACGGTGCGGGGGACGAAATAGAGCCTGTTCTCGAATTTCGTAGTGACACGGTAAGGTGTGTTTCGAATCCTTGCTTGGTGTGTTCGCGGGGGAACTAACGTCAGGGCTAGGCGAGCGCTGATTCCATGGCGTGACTGGAGCTAGAGCTCAATGCTAGCCAGTCGCGTCGGGACGCAAAAGAAACTATTCTTTACAAGATAGGAAACTACACACCGCTGCCGACTGAAATCGTATGTCCTTCCTTCCTCTTTTCAGGAGCGGGAATACAAACTGGTACGTATACAATGCAACTCATTCAGTATGTGAGAGCAGACTTGCGATCTTCTCCGATCGCACGCTCATTCTGCAGGGGGTGGGCAGCGCTCGCCTGATTCAAAGACAAAGTGAGCCAGAGCTTCTCTAAACATTCCAGGTGATCGATTGGCGTACCGGACCATGAGTTTGGAGTCGAATTCGGGTACAGGTTCCACTTCCTCCCCAGCATCATTCAGCGGCTTGCGGATATCGAAGCATGCCAAGATGTGCGAAATGAGGATGAAAAGCGCGGAGTATCCGACATGGCGTCCAGGACATGCGCTTTTGGCGTTAGATCAGCGCTATGAATGCGAGGAACAGATGGTCTGTTACCGTCTACCCCACCCGAATGCTGTCGCCTCGATGGTCTCCCGTGCTGTAGCACTACCTTCGGTTGAGGCCAGGAATCTGGAAGGGTCAAATTGTTCTGGGTTCGGAAAGACTTCTGGGTCCCTCAGAATCGCCTTTTTGAGGTCTGAAAAAACAGCTCAGGCAGGAAATAGTTCAACATACCAAGTGTTTCCAAACACAGTCGATCCCTTGGGAATCCGGTAGCCGAGGTACTCGTCCTCCTCGATGACCATATGAGGGAGTCCTAGCAACTAGTAAACAGTGAGAAACAAGGGACTCAACGAAATGGGTTATACCAAGTGGTGTAACTATGTTCCACCGGAGTACTTCAAAAACGATGCAGTCGATAAATGGCAAGAATGGCCGATCATCAAACGTCGGCAAACGATCCTGGTCGAATACCGAATCCAGCTCGCTCTGGGCTCGCTGCTGTATGTCGGGGTTCAAGACCATAGCGCTTAAGAAGGTATACGTGAAAGAAAGTATCTTGACCAACGAATTGGCATAGGTGGTTCTGAAGGCCTCTGTACTCACCGCTTCCATGGCAGCGGCATATAGAACTGCCACCGCGTCACGAATCAGTGCCGCCTCACGGGAATGGTCCAGATCTTCGTTTGGCGGGAGCTGACTCAAAAGGGTAGATATGAACGAAGGATTGGCTATCCCTGCTACCTTAAAAACCGAACACGGATTGAGCAAAAAGAAGTATTCACGATAATCAAAGATGCACACCATCTGACCTCGCACCATATCGAATGGCGTATAGCGCAGCCGTTGGCCCAGAATCTTTGCCTCCTCCGCATCCTTTTTGAATTGACCACCTGGCAGCCAACTAGGGTAATACTTCACTGGCATAGTTGTTTGAATAGAGTGATATATCGAAAGGGTAATCACTCACGAATGGGAAAGTGGTCGACTAGATACGGACCATTATGGGGACCTTCGAGTGCCTCCTGAACAATCTTGAGGAGGGGATCGTCAGGCTGGGTGACCTCATGGCCATAACAAATCCCCAATATAGAAGACGCGATGCTCCTGAATACGTGAAGGCCAATTCCAAGAACGGGTCAAGGCAGAATCTCACAGGCGAACCAGCTCAGCCCAGTTGCTTGAGTTGGCATGTATGTTCCGGAGTAAAGTGCGGATACTTTTCAGTTGGACATGCTGCCAGTCCTTGATCTGTGCGAGAAAATAGCGCTGAATCACAGAACGATGTTCTTTGTGCGCCTCTCCCGAGATGTCACTGATAACCCAGTCATTACCTACACTGACATGGATTGTTAAACCAGCTATCTGGCACGAATTACCGATACTCACAGCTCAACACGCATGACTAGTCGTGGCCTATTGGAATATATATCCGAGCGCTTTTCCATAAGGTCCAGAGTGGCCTGCACCGAGTTCAGAACAATCATATGATTCCCTAAGACTTCCATGTGCATGATATCTCCTGCTACATGGTCAGAAGGACAAAGTCACAGGCCACAATACTGCAGTACAGACCGTAGTCCTCACGCCATCTCACAAAAGTCTTGGCCTTCTCTGCATCTGTCTCTGGAAAGTCTGAAAGATTGCCTATTAAAAAGCGTCCTTTTGGACCAGGAGGGAGTCGCTTTCCACGCTCCCGCAAAAAGTAATGGATGATGAAAAGTGTAGCGGCTGTCAAGGAAACATATATCAAGGGAGGGGCCATGGGTGATCAAATCGGCGTCGACTCCAACGGCTCAAATACAACATCCTGGGCGGCCCGATTCAGCATGGACGCCGAGGAGCCAGGTCCTTGATCCGACGGAGCGGGGTTCCAGTCAGCCTATCTCTTCAGCGGTGTAATAACGTAACATTCTGACAACACTTCTCGACCAACGACTAGTTCACCTATGGTCAAATAAACGGAGTTACTGACAGCTGGGCAGGCTTCGCGTACGAGAGAGGCCGAGCTGGGCTGTCGAACCCGTATGCTGCCTCCGTCGGACACCCCTCTTTGAGGATCGGGGCCGCGTTAGGCCTGTAACCGGCACAGCTGTGCAAGGACAGGCAAAGGAGCAGGTGGGAGGGTGCGGCTCCGATCAGGGGGCTCTGCCGCCGCCCTTCCAGGACCGTTGATGTGGAGAGCCAGCTGTAACAGTCAAAGGGAGTGCAAGGACGCGGGGCGCGCGGCCCTTCAAGAGGATGGTGGCGTAAGGATGGGTGACTCAGATGGGTGGGGATAAGGGGACAATCAGAGCCCTTTCGGGCACCCAACGGCACTTTGGCGTCCCCTTGTGGTACGGTGGCGAAACCAGTTACCACCGAGTCCTGTCTTCCGCCATGTAAAGAGACATTCGACGAGCAACACGGATCGAGTGCAACCGTATCACCGCTACTTACTCGTGTCGTACGTCAAACACAGTAAACAACGGTAAACAGAAGTCAGGTGTCGGTAATGTCTGATCCTACAAAGCCTGCGTCCGAGCGCGCGTAGGGAGTGCTAACTACTACTATCCTATTTTCAGCGTTGGCAGGAGGATCACTCGTAGTCAGTCGCATTGCTCGTAGCCTGTGACCGGGTGGCGAAAATCATCTTCATGTCCGACGCGAATGAGTCTTGATATTCCGGATCATAGACCGTGTCTGATTTCTCCTGGTTCCCAGAGAACACCAAGTGGGTCGACGTAAGCCTTGCGGATGTCGACCGTTCCCAGCCCACGCCTCTTGATACTCTGTAGACGATCAGAACGGGTGCAATGACCTATCCAACCAAAGTGTCAGGATCTCCGGCATACCAGAAATGAATAAGAATCCACCTGCACATTGCAAAGGGACATCAACAGAACAGTCTGGCCCGGATTTCCTATCCCATATACAATGATGAACACGAGCGACCATGTAGCATAGAGCACCGATGATTCGATGACCATCGCTGCAATGCTGGTATACGGAGACGCCTGTGCTACTTCGCGTCCTGCGCACAAATCCTCGTTCAATCATAGCATAATATCCTCCTAAAAAAACAAAGTACCTAACGTCCTTTCGGTTTGCTTCTTGAAGAGGAACAGCCGGATAGAAATGAATGCTGTGGCAAAGACGTTCAACGTAACGGACAATGCGAAACATGGAATTGCAGCCTTCTTTGTGAAATCAGAATATAGTGTTCGATTTTCACCCAGTATTGCCAACATGTAACACCCAGTACCTAAAGATCGAAACGAGAACCAGGCGTTAAGGATGCGACGTTCGGGGGACGAGAAAACTAACCAAGTATGCCAAGGTAGACCAGAAACATAAGCGAGAAGATCGCACCGCGGGCAAGAGGGTAGACCCCATGGTAAAAAACGACAAGCCGCCATAGCTACTCGGAGCTTGGTCAAGCAATGCACCCCAAGACCAGCTCGGACTCACCATCATAGCATCAGCTAGCCACATCGTCAACAGGTACGTTGTAGACGCAAGCACCGGAATGGGCTTGTTCCATGTGTGGGCCAGGTAGGCTGCAGGCCCTTCAGGGTAGTCCATTTGCCAGGAATACGCGTATATGCTGCAATATGCATTCGCAATCGTAGAGATGGTTGACAATATCCATAAGGCAGTGACCCAAACAGTCAACAGGGCAGTCCTCTTCCTAGGACTTTTCGAACGAAGCTCACGAATGAGGCTGTACATGCAGACCGAATAGAGAGAAGTCATGATGCCGCATGTTGTGCCGGATACGAATGTGGTAGCAGCAAGAGAAACACTCCCGCTATACAGAGCAGCATGGGATGGCGCATCTGAAGATGCCATTGAGGGTAGGCGGGCTTCGGGTATCGTTCCTCGTAGATTCCATGTCAGCGCTTTTTGTGAGAAGTCTAGGGTGCTCTCAATGGCGGTGCTATGATACCCGGTGATGGTGACTTCCTAGTAGCAGCTAAAATTAAATCCACATGAACATAAGTATCCGCTGCAGGCACGTGTACATTACAAGTTACCCGTCTTGTCATCGTTGAATCATGTGAGTCAAGAGAGCGATAAGCCGCCGATTACTAGCCCAGTAAAATATATTGTTGCGCTCAGGAGACATGCGCCGGGAATCCACATCCGGAGATTGAACTGGGTTGGCCGAAATCCTATCGCTCACCTGTACCAGATAAAAAAGGAATAGTTTGTTTTCGAACTCCTTTTGGGTAGTCTCAACCTATCAGAGTCTCAGAGGCCTTCGGGTAGACCTTGAAGCTTGAAGTCTCACCTGCAGATGGACTAGGTTCCAGGATCATCACGTACAATAGTCGGGGACGCGGCCATCGTACCTCCAGAGCTTCCGAAAGCGCTTGGGGTAGCCTAGTCAATTGAACCGCTCTGCATGGCCATGTGAACGACTGATCGGAGAAAACGAAAATGCGGTTCAACCCTCATGATATTATGTAACGATATTTCCGCAGCTACCTCCATATGGTTCAGCCCATTTCTCTGAAAGTCCTGCCTAAGAACCTTGGGGAGAACCCTCAAGCATGGCGCACGAGGTTTCAAGGTGCTGACAACGATGGCGAGCGCTGAGGCTGAAACTTGGCTTATGCTTCCCAAGCTGCATTCCAACTATGGGGCGACTCGTTGACGGGAATATATTTTGCTGGCGCAACTTGGTGTTCTGCTTCGCTCCGAAGAGCCACTACGAACCTCGATCGTATTCATCGCGTCCTTCCATTTCAAGAGGACTAATATCCAGCACAACACCGCATAGTTGATGCGCTCAATATAGTCTATTATTGAACCCAATACTACCTCGCCTTACGGGGTAACACCACAAGTTCGCCGGTGTTTTTGGAACGCAGTTGTGTCACCTATTTAATCCCGCATTGATTCCGTAGAAATGAATTGGTACTTGTTCCAGTGCACAGCGCCCGCTCGATTCACAGCATTGTGCCGCTATAGTACCGTACCGCAAGCACTTTTTAAATGCTACGTGTTCGAGGATGCACCACTCGTCTTCCATCGCTTACACGTCTGAAGGTAGACGTCTTATTCGACCCAACCTTTGATATTTCCGCCTAACCATGCAGTTTACTTTCGAGATGTCTCGCGTCATGGCCCTAGCGTTGATCATCCTCTCACAATTCATCCTTGCCGCGCCCTTGCTAAGCGGTCCCAGAATGAGGCGGACCACCGAAGGGCTTGAATGTATGCAGCGTGTACAAGTCGTTATTTGTTTGGCTTACACACTTTTAGCAAGTGATGGTCTTGAATCCACGGATCTCTACCTTTGAAAGGACAAAGAGTCCATAGGTAGGTAAGCAAGGACGTCAAGCGAAACTCGACTTACCTTATTTGCATGAGTGCAGGTTTCTCCGAGTGTGCGTACTCGGATATGTGGAGTGGAGCACGTGCGGGCATGGTTAGTTCTGATATCGAAGGTCATTCTGCATCAAATGCGTTGTCGTGTCTACAAGATGGATCTCGAAGGGTTGGAGTAGCGGTGCGATCGTGTCTCCGTGACTAGAAACGCGCAAAATGGTATGCCCGAAGAATTATCGTGTACATGGTAGTTTCCTGCAATTAGCCTAGAGGTAGCATGTCAAACTCATGCAGTAAATCGGTGGTTTATCGCTGGCTTAAGATCCTAGATTTGCCACATGTTGACTCCAGTTAACCGCCGTGCCCAATGGTTTGAACTTATCCTGCATGCTGCTCCTGATGCCAGATCGCCAGCAGCACCCGCCCTGTTCGGGGAAGATAAGCTTACTGATAAGATATGTTCTTGATTCGCGCTACGTCGATTAGGGACACGGGTTCCAGGAGAACTCCAAGTCATCCTTAGGTGAAGTCCAGCGCTCGGCAGCTCCCGTCTCAAATGATCTAAAGCTTTGCGCCGAGTCGACATCGAACTGATATTATGCCTCCACTTTACCAGTGTCGACCGACAGTAAAGATATCGACTAGCCTAGGGGAGCAGCGGTATACTAGCATTTTCTAATCCTCCAGGGATTGTAAAGACGTTATCTGGTTGTAGACGCGGCGTTCTTTTTCTGCTCCTTCAGTCTTTCGATACGCTTTCCCCCCAATCATCGCGTGTCAGCTTGGTGGCCAGCTGGCACGGAGAGAAATACTACGTACGAGACGCCGCTCCTCTTTCCTTCTTGCCATTTCCAGGGCCTTTTCTTCCTTGGACGGACCCGTGGTCGATTTGGTAGCCCCCGATTCTGGATCTGGGAATAAAGGGAGTGGTGACGATATAGGAGTAGATCGAGAACTAGAAGCAGGGGAAGTGGCAGCTGGTTTGCTATGTATTGTGCTTGACTTTCGGGGTTGGGCATGGATTTGAGGCTGAGGTGTAAGCACGCGGGAAGGTGGTTGAAGTGAGCCCCACAGGGTCGACGGGGCTGCAGATGATGAGTTTGCCAGCGTCTCCATAGTACCCCATTCGTCCTCGCCTAAACGTAAAAATTAGTGAGACGTCAGCGCCGCACAAAACCACGAACCGAGGGTACTCTTCGGGGAGCTTGGCCTTGAAACGCCAAATCCAAGATCGGTCGACGAGTACTTGGATGCCGCAGTGGCCGGCGCACTCTCAAATGCGCCTATGAAACGACCACAGTGAACACAAGCGCTTCGACAGATGACATGACTTACTCCAGTCTCCCTCGTCAGCATTTACATCCATTAAATCACCCGTACCCCAGGCATTGGTTTCATTTTCTTCGGTGGCAACTTGTTCCGCGAGCTGTGCTGCGCTCGCCTTGTGCCCTCCAAGTCGGAGGCCTTTCGGCTGCGCAAAAGGGTTCGCATGCGATAGGACCTCTGATTCAGCACTGGTAGGGTCAATGCCGTTATTGATAGGTGTCGAGGTGTGTCTATCAGTGTTGCTAGAGATGGTGCTCTGCAAGTCACTCGGAGCAAGCTACGAGAAGTATTTCGAGAGAAAGAAGAGTAGAATGCCAAAGGATTTACCTTTCTCCCAAGAGAAGACATTGCCCAACCGGCAAACACTCCAGCGGCCTCCGTTGCCGAGTTAACAAGATTTGCTTGGGTGAAACCTCCTGGAATGGGCAGGGGCGCATTTACACCGTCACCCTCTGCCGTTTCAGGCTATAGTTTAGGTTAGATTATCACGGATTGCAGAAAAGGAATGATAAATCTTGCCATGGACGCTGCATGTGTCTCCAAGCACTTCATAAACAATTCCATCGCTTTGAATGCTTGATCCCGCACCACTCTAGACAGCGGTCAACACAACACCAACGCAAATGCTTATAACTCTCACTTTTCCTTATCGAGTGTAGCACCTACGACGTTTGGAATCACTTTGGTGGTAACGTCTTCGACTTTGAAACATTCGCTACTTGCTGTAAATGCCATCAATCCCGCTACTCGGGCATGCACAAAAGGGTCCTTGAGCGCTTTCGAAAAAGCAGGAACTAAAACTTTTTGCTTGGTGTTGTAACCTAGAGATGGCGCCAGTCGTCCGATGAGTACACAGGTATTTGTTCTTATGGACGCTTCGGGGTCACTTTGAAGACGTGCGAGATGACGAAGAAGGTCATTGTTGAGGATGCGGTCACTGAGCTACGCACGCAAGTTCTATCTCTATCAGGACTGGAGCGAGGGTATATTGCGAGACACACCTTTGGGGAAAGAAGTACAATAGAACGTATCGTCGCTTCACGAACAACAGGAACTGTATCTGTAAAACCGGTTTGCTTTGGGCGATGCCGATCAAAACAGCACAGACAAAAAGGTCATAGAGCACATACTAGACTAGGCCAGATCTTATCTACAACAGCTTTCTTGTCAAGTTTGTCCGCGTACTCGGAGAGGTTGTCAAGCAGCGCCATCCGCGAGCCCCTATCGGGACTCGCGAAGAGTCTGATAAGCGGGGTAAGGATTAAATTCATGTACTCGCCCGGTGAAATGTTTCTTCCAAACTGTAAGACTAGAGGGACAATTGTAGCTGCAGAAGCCCCGCCGTACTCGAGCGCAGTCACGAGGGAGGGAAGAATGCGGAAAGAGGCAAATTCGGGAGGGAATGAGGAAGCAGACTCTTTCAACGTACTGTGTTGATTGTTGATGGACGGACCCCTCGCATCACAGAAGTCACAACACCTACCGAAGAAGAACTGCTTTCTCCGCCTCACTGCCTAGGTTAAAATTGTCCAATCCGGCGCACACCTTCACTAATCGATTGTTGGCAAAAAATCCAGAACCTTCGCCCGCTGTCACTGCCATGCCGCTGTCTAAAAATGTTTTCGGCGTTATGCGACCCTTCGGGTTTGGATTCAGGAGCTTCTTGTAAGATGGAAAGAGGGATAGAGGAATGGAACCACGAGAAGAAGGTTGAGGGGATGGATGCGGGGGTTCTGCGGTCTCCGGTGGGGGCTGAGTAGGATTAAACACGGAATGCAGGAGCAAGCCTAGAGCATAACTGTCTGCGGCTGAGACAGGGCCACTGTACACGCCATTAACAAAGCGTCACCAAGTGAGGAGTACAAACCTCACTCCTTCAATGCGAACCAGCCACTCTTCTTGACCTCTGGCGGTGCGCAGCTCATCGATCCTGGTAGCAGACCACCCATTGTCTGGATCAAATTAAACACCGACATACTCAGTCTAGCATCGACTTACATAAAGAACCGGGTTGTCATCTCTTGGGCTACTCAACACCTCGAAACCACCTAACTTCCACTCGCCAGAAGGTGATATGAAGATTGCATTGGGTCTAACACTGCCGTGGGTCGACGAGGCAGAATCGTTGATGAATGCAAGCGCAACCTAACGTCTTGTGGTTCCTGACGAGACAATGCAAACAGCTAATGTGCGACATACCGATATTCGATGCAACCCCCAAAGCAACCAGTCGTGTCGCTCTTGCTGGCTTTTGGACGCCCATGCTTGTAACATAGCCGGTAGTGGTCGCACACGTTCCGTCATGATGAAAATACCACTCTCCGACTCGATGACATCCATGAACTTGAGCACGTCGGGATGCCGAATAGTTCGAAGTTTGCGCAACGCATTCTTGGCGAGGGGAATGGTCGACTTGTTGAGTGGATGCACGAAGTCGTATTCGAAGACCGACACGGGGCTTCCGTCGTCCTAATTGCTGGTAGGTCAGGTCATAGTGAGAATGGGACGCGTGTGACAGTACTCGTTTCGTAGCCTCGTACAAGACCCAAAATGTTTCGCAAGAGGCGATTTTTGGACCAAGAGTGAAGGGTAAATTGATGCCCGATTTTTGGACAAGGGTAGATACAGCGGCTGAGCCAAGATTGCGCAAGTAGTCCATGTGAAAGCTTGAGCGCAGCACTCGAGTGCCGATGAGCACTTGCCACTGAGCGTCGACACGTTCCGGCAAAAGAAGTGACGAACACGTTGATCATCGGAATTTGGAAATCAGGAGAATATCATATTCTAAGATCACGATCCTCACACCAGTACATATCCTTCTCATTCAATGATCGATCTACCAAATGATTCATCCTGAAGAGGATCAAGAGTACTCAGAGCTCCGTTCTGGAAACCGGTAGGTCCTTCCTCTTATCATATATATCATAAACAGCCGGGGTTCCTGCAGCCTGTAGTTCGCGCGCGACGTTCTCCACTTCGGTAAAAACCCGAAGTAGGTTGGCTCCAGTCAGACCTGCGAGTTCGTATTTATTCCACCCCCGTTCATAAAGTTCAGCGATCTAGCGAAGGGTGAGATGGTTGTGAATCACAAGTAGGGGGCAGGCCTACAAGAGCTGGGTACTTGGACACGTCTTCTAGTCCCTCGGGGGTGGAACCTATTCCATCATAATCGCTACCAATGCCAACACTACGCAGGTAACTTTAACCCCGGCAGGTATTAGGAGCGAAACTTACTGTTTCTTTCCGATAACCTTTGCAATGTACTCGACGTGATCAGCCACCCTCTCGACGTTAGCCTCACCATCAGGTGCGACAAACTCGGGTGCGAAGTTGACCTATCAGAATGTTAGACTTATCTTAGGTGTAACGAATGTAGAGGGCGCACCATGACGATACCATCTTTCTGCCCCTCGCCTTCACCAATGAGGCTGAGCACTTCATCAGGCACGTTGCGGGCCACGCTGTGAACGGCCCTTGCTGATGAATGAGACCATATGACAGGCGCCTTGGAGTGCAAGATTGCTTGTGTCGCGGTCATATCGGATGTATGTGATAAATCGATTAGCATCCCAATCCGGTTCATCTCTTCAATAAGCCTAAACCCAATAGTGCTAGAAAAGAATGCATCAGGATGGTAGGTACTGAGAGAGAGATTATATCGAACCTCAAACCATAGTGCAACGGTGGAATATGTATCAGATATCCACACGAATCAGCAAAAGCATTGTGGCATGTGTGCGTGAGAGTCATATATCGAACACCAAGAGCATAATACTGTCGGAGCACCGAAATAGAATTCCCTAATTGATGTCCTCTGACAATGATCCCAGTGAATAGGAACAAGCAATCGAGAAGCAACTAACCCTTCAACACCAAGTAAACTGGCGATTTTCCCTTGCTTGATCGCTGTCTTGATGTCCTCAGAGCTAGAAGCATAGCTAAATACCTGAAAAAATGTAAGTCCCAATTACATGATTGCGCTGACAAGCCTTACATCAGGATATTTCCCGATCAGACCTTTGGCAACGTCTATCTGCTCGAGCGTATCACTAAGACGAGATGCCGGATCAAAGTTTGTGAAAAAAGTTTGTGGAAAAGGGAAGAGAACACACCGCACTCTCCATGTAGCGGTCAAAAAATCCCTCCCCTCAGCTGAACTCTCGGAACACGGGACATAAACAGACCTGTACCCAATCCATGAGACCGAGCACGAAACGGCTGAAGAGAAGCACACCAAAAAAAGCCACCCACTTTCCCTTCGCGAAGACGAGGGATGTCAACATGCATCGGAAGTCCGACATCCAGTGGGATGTCAGAAACATTATTTCGCCAACCCACTCGCGCGAGATACGGCAGATCTAGAGAACGGTTTGAACAAGGCAACGTATTCACGAACGAGAAATTTGGACCGACCAATATGACCGTCCTGCACTGGATATCAGCCGCGGGGTAAACCAATGAAGCAAGGGCATACGATAACAGGGGCAGAGTCGAGCAACCTCACGGCCGCAAGATTGGGATCCCTAGGTAGCTTTCCGGACCAGCCATGATCCCTGAAATGGCCTGGATCAAAGAGGGCAAGTACGACACCGACAACGAAGATTGCGCCCAACGCGGTCCAGACGACAGACCGGATGTGGAGTGTTCGGGTACGCTGTTGTGCGGCTAGAAGTCCTGCACCGCCATTCACATAGTTATGCTGGCCGGGCTCCTCGTCTTGAAGCAGGGGCTGGGTTTCGCTGCTCATGGATGCGAGTAACAAACACCGGCTGCGAGAAGAAGATGCGTGACGGGCCTACTCTCGCAGAGTAACATGGATAAAGTTTAGTCATGCATTATGTAAGATAAACACTACCGTACGATGTTAGCCCCTTGGGGCAGCGCACTTTCTGAATCAAACTCCGATCATCATACACGATCGTGCCATACCGCCTTCTAGGTCTGTCGCCACCCTTGCCACTCTCTTCTAGACATGACCTTGAGGGTTCTCATGCACCTTGCAAAGATATCCCGCAGCTGCAGCTTCGCGGAATCACCACCCGAGTATTGCCATCGCGTTGCACTCCCCTTTCGGCTTTACAACCACCCATCCTATAATGAAGAACATCAATGAGCAAATCGGGCGCCCTCGATCCCGTATCGCTAGTGGAAGCTCGTCTCCAGCGTACTCTGAAGGTTCACGACGTTCTTGCGAACCATAAAGCAATCTAGGTCGAGCGGACTCATGGGCACCATGGATGGCGTTATCCACCTCACGTTCGAAGGGAGAACATTTCACTCCGTTGTCATTGTCCCCTCAGTCATTGCCCTCGTATGTTCCTTCCGTATTTCATCATCGCTTGACTAATCTATCACTTTACGCACAGGTTGTGTCGACCTTAATCAGCCACACAATCACCAGTGTTCTGCTTGTCCCCATCGCACAACAAGTGAGAAAGAGCCTTCCCGGCGATCATGCCAACCTGCTTATCTCCCTGACGGATTTGACATATTCTACAGGGATAGGTATGCCGGTATCTGGATTCCCGAACCAACTTGTGTACGTTCCGTTCTTGTTCTCGTTCGGTGTGTGGATCATACACGTTGGTGTCGGTTCGGCAGGGCGGCACAGGAAGACGATCTTGGTCACATCTACCTTACCGACGTCGATTTTTTCAGCGAGCGTCATCGCAGCACTGGTACGTATGTTGTGGGTGTCCGTTTTCGCCGACTAACATGTGGCATCGGATAGGGCGTCTCTTCGGTGGGGTATCTGTTGATGCTGGTGATCGGGTAAGCGAACGCGCATCGTGCTTTTGGCCGCGCTCGTTGCTGACGAATTTTCCTAGACTTTTACGGGGAGTTGCAGTTGGTTCTCACTACCCATCAGCTCTGGCAGTGAGCTATTAGATGATTCCACGGTAAGAGAAGTTACTACGCGCGGCGGACTCGGATGTTCACCCTGACAGAGTGGGAACTGAATGTGCGTCACCCTCGGGATGCAGATTCTGCCTTGCGAAATCCCCCCTGTCATCCTCGAGATCAAGGAGTCCTAGCGCGCCGCCCACTTCGCCGACATTAAGAGCGCTACCCAGAGAGTGCCACACGTTGCGGAAATGGCTTTCACTGGCAGCCAGAGTTTCCCTGCAACTGGCTCGCCAGATTCTGCGTGCAGAGTCTTAATTATCAGATACACTACAGAGAGCGATATATTTCTTGCGCACGTTGAGTATACTGCGATAAGGACCTTCGAGATTTAGGATATCAAACGTGCTACGCCGGCATGGCTTCGGCAAAACATTGTCGGCAAAACGTTGTCCTGTGCGTGGTGACGCATGGGGTTGTCTCTGCATATGGTTTCAGACAAAGATGGTAAAATACATATCGCCGGCATCGAGGAAACGTCATTTGCTGGCACCGGGGGCTCCCGTATAGCCATGGGGTCAGGTGCAAAAAAGGAAGTTTCGTCTGCGACCATCGTAAATCTCTCTCCATCATTCGAGGACAAAATTGTCTGAGTGTAGGTAGATTGAGAGTGCGATGACCAAGCAGTTCGCCGCACGAATTGTTTGGGGGTGTATCGTGAACCACGAACAGTAACTTTGCTGGGGGTGCTGGCGGCGAGGAGAGACACCTGCTCTATGCTCGGATAGCCATGAACGAGTGAACGATCTTCAACGCCAATTTCCGGAGGGGCCGTACGGAGGCCCAGGCCGAAGGGATGTACGAAGGAAACGACGTTGCCAATTTAGTAATATTATGACGGCGATGCCACCGAGGACGGTACCGAGGGCGACGAACAAGGGAATAAGATAAAGTATGTTAGCCTGGTGTTAGTAAGGAAGTCTTGGTAGGTAGGACAGCTTGAGGTGATGTCATTGCTGGGGATAACACAGTGATCTGGATCATGAAGCAGAGAGTGTTGAATTTATTATTTAGTTTTCAGTTCTTGTTATGGGCTTAGCAGGATCTAGACTGTTCTATTCTTATTCATCAGATCTAGACCCATGATATCATCATGATGTCATATTGCATCATTCTTTATCAACCAATGGCATTAGTCACTCTTATCTTTTCTATTCACCTAACCAATAGCGACATGTTGAAACAACTGCTTACCAGGCCAAGCTGGTAACCTTGTGTTGTTAGGTCAAGGAGTCAAGTGCTTAGTCTGAGCAGGCAAGCTTGAGGAGGACAAGACTGGGTCCTCCAGCAAGTTGAGAGTGTCCCTTATATACTATTTTACTGTTTACATCAGTGTACACTACATCTATAGATATCTGGTACCAATTGAATAGGGGGTACTGTTACACTTGGCACAGGTAGCGATGAGCATAGACTCGAGAGCTTCAACAATGGGTCAGTGGTTTGGGGTGTCCGCGTATTGACAATGAAGTCAGTCAAACGGGTTCAGTGTAGGGCCGCAAGGGAGAGGGCTTAGCTACTCCTCAAGGGTTTGATGTACCGGTGGTGCTAGGGAACCAGCCGGGTCAGTGTGACGAGGACGACCAAGCGAAGGCGAGGTCGGACGAGGTTTGAGGAATGAAGCTAAGATTCGAGTAAGACTAGCTTAAGGTACATGGTATGGAAAGCGGGGTCTTATATACTCATAAGTAAGGTGCACGGACCAAGCGGTGCGCCGAAGAAAAAGGGAATCGTATGACGAAAGAAAACCAAGAAAGGAGATCGGAGTCTGAGCCTGACTGGGCGTATCGTACACAAGATGACAAAGAGAAACGGAGATGAAAAGGAAGTCCGAGTTGGATCGGACATGGCATAAGTGTTACGGGCTCGCCTCCGCTAAGCATTTATTCTATTTTCTTTTTCTCTTTCTAATCTTA
>JBBPMG010000677.1:0-15050 GCA_038090195.1 Boletellus deceptivus | reverse complement strand
CAAATTACATAATTCATTTATCATTGCCTAGCCAAGGGTGCAGGCCTGCTTTCATATACCAATACCTTGTTTATATCTGTTTATGTACAAATGATATTCAATGAACAATCAAAAAGTATCAAACATTGGGACAATTTTGTGAGTCACTGTATGTGTAGTTTCTAGTCATCCATGAGTCCTTTTGTGAAGGGATAGTGAGGCCAGGATTTCTATTAGTCTCATGCTACTATCGAAGCGTGCTCGACAGCTAGGACTACGTGTACGCATAACAAAAGAACTAGCTTGTCTCTAGACCCCTGCTTTTCAGCAGAAGGGTTCAACCCACCGACATCACATCATACCATGCCCCAAGGGGATCAGACAAGGAACACGAAGAAGTGTTCTATACTGAAGACAAAGGAACTCCGTCACAGTCGACCCACCCGTTACCATATGAGAATCCATACCAGAGCGCCTCACCAATTTTGCAATGCATCGCAGGAAGACCTTCCCCTGCTGTGAACCCCCTCACAAGAAGGAGACGACCTTCCTCCTCGCTACTAGCCCCTGTCCAGCCAGCAGGACCGGTTGTGACCACAGCGGAACCAACCGCCCCGTCACCACTACCCTCCCTGCTCATTCGAGTAGAACCCGCAGAATCTGAGAAATCCGACAGTGACAAAGAGATGGCAGACGCCTCCGCGAATCAAACTGAGAAGAAAGGAGAACTCCATGCAGCCCTCCCCAGAGACTTTAGTGGACAACCAGAGGATGCCAAGAGATGGATCATGTTGATGAATGCATACTTTGCAATCAACAAACACATTTATAAGAAGGATGAGCTGGTAATGATCCTTACTTGCCTTAACAAGCTCACGAAAGGAAGGGGAGCTGCTTTTGCGGAAAGTTGGTACAACCGGGCCCCCGACTCCACCTATGATGATTTCCTAGCAGCATTCCATTCTGCCTTTGTCCCCTCAGGATAGAAGGAATGAGCCAGGAATGTCATCTATGACTTAAAGCAAAGTGACTTCCCAGATATCGAGGAAAAGAATGTGCCCCAGAGGCTCAAACGAGGAAATTTTGACTCTTATGCATCTGCATTCAAGCTACAGGCTTACTGGAGTGGACTTGATAAGGGACACGGTGATATCCTTATTGATGTCTTAAGAAGAGGAGTGGATGGAAAGCTTGCTAACACTATAGCTACGCTCAACCCTCAACCAGAAACTTGGAAGGATTGGGTCAAGAGGGCCCACACCTTTGATGAGAACTTCAGGAGGCTTAGGAAGATCAGAGAGCGGACCCACTATCTCCCATTCACCTCCACACCTTGGGCTGCTCCCAGTCGAGACCCAAATGCCATGGACATCGACTCCGTTCGACTCTCCCCTACTGAGTGGGCAGAACATATGAAGAATAACAAATGCTTCATATGTCATCGAGTAGGGTGTCACTCCAACAACCACAAGAAAGGAGGAGGATCTAAGCCCATCAGAAATACCCGCTATCAAAGACCCCAGACTTTGGTTGCAATGGTAGAAACAGATGCTTTAGGAGAATTCATCCAGAACAGCAACCTATCCAGAAACAAACTCCTCAGAATCCTTAAAGTCTGCACTACCCCTGAAGAAGAACAGGAGGTCTGGGTGACCACTATAGAACAGGATTTTTAACAAGGAGGGTAGAGTCAATGGCTATGCCTCCTATAAATCTCGCACCTGTTTTTGTACTAGGAACAAACTCTAGAGCAATAAAACTTCCAATCCAAGTGTACGAATCGGGCGTACAAAAACCCATTGATATAGAAGCCCTTATCGATAGTGGGGCTACAGGATGTTTCGTCCACAAATATCTTGTCTGAGCTAACGGATGGAAGACAAACAGACTTCCACACCCATTTGTTGCAAACAATGTAGATGGGTCCAACAACCAAGGAGGTCTCATCTGATATTCGGTCACTCTTACTCTTCGTGTCGTGGAACAAGAAGAATCAAGGACCTTTCTAGTTATCATTTGTGGAAAAGAACAACTAATCCTTGGGATTACCTGGCTACAAGAAGTAAATCCATGCATCAACTGGGAAACTGGAGTAGTTTCCATCCTGTCGGCCCGAGCCCAACAAACTGACCCTATTGAACAACAGTACCTCATGAGATATCTAGAACTGGATCACCTCTCCATTGCCAGAACTACCCTCTCCACCAAGTTAGCACAAAAAGTGAAAACAACCAGCACAGAGTTGCCTGAGGAATTCCAACAGTATTCAGATGTGTTTGGAGAACCCACAAAGGGAGAATTACCTCCAAAACGACCCTATGATCATGCTATAGATGTCACGCGTGACTTCCTACCCAAGGTGGCCAAAGCGTACCCATTGAACCCAAAAGAGCTGGCTGCGTGCAGAGATTTTGTAGATGAACACCTTGCATCAGGAAAATCCAAATCTCCACAAGTCTCCCCATTCTTCTTCGTATCGAAGAAAGATGGGGGATTACGCCCTTGCCAGGATTATCGCTACCTCAATCAACATACCATAAAAAACACCTACCCCCTCCCTCTGATCTCGGAGTTAATCAATTGGTTAAAGAACTCCACGGTCTTCATCAAATTCAACATATGATGGGGATACAATAATGTAAGGATCAAAGAAGGAGATGAATGGAAAGCTGCGTTCATCACCCCATTTGGCCTCTTCGAACCAATGGTGATGTTCTTCGGGCTCTGCAACTCCCCTCCCACGTTCCAAGCCTTAATGGATGACATCTTTCAGGATATGGTCACGGAGGGGTGGCTATTGATCTACATGGACAACCTCATCATCCATACAGATGGAGATCTAGAACTCCATCACCAACAGACCCATCAGGTATTGCAGAGAATGAGGGAACACAGGTTATACCTCAAACTTGCCAAGTGCTTCTTCGACATCAAGGAAGTTGAATACCTCGGAATGATCATCTGCCCAGGACATGTCACTCTAGATCTGGTCAAACTAAAAGCCATCCAGGAGTGGGCTCCTCCACATTCTGTAAAAGCCATCTGATCTTTCCTGGGATTCTGTAATTTTTACTGGAAGTTCATCCCCAACTTCTCTGTGGTTTGTAGGCCACTTCACAACCTAACTAAGAAAGAGGCCGCTTGGACCTGGACAGATTCGAGTCAGGAAGCCTTTTGGACCTTGCAAAAAGCTTTCTGTACCCAACTGGTCCTCCAACTCCCTAAAGTTGAGCATCTGTTCTTTATCATGACCGACGCCTCCTTGGTTGTGTGTGGCACTGTCCTTATGCAGAAAGACACCAATGGGGATCTTCACCCAAACGCCTATTTCTCCAAGACCTTTTCCCCTGAAGAACGGAACTATGACATCTACAACTGCAAATTGCTTGCTGTAATTCAAGTGTTGGAAGAATGGCAAAATTATCTCACTGGAACACAATACCAGGTGACTATCCTCACTGATCACAAGAACCTCACCTACTTTTGCCAATCCCAAAAATTATCCCGACGACAAGCGCATTGGATGCTGTTCTTGCAGGATTTCAATTTGGTGTTTAAACACGTCCCAGGAATGGGAATGGCACCTGCAGATGCCCTCTCCCGTTCCCCTGATGATACTACCGAATCTGACAACAAAGATGTAACCCTTCTCCCCACTGAGCAGTTTGTCCACACTATTGATCTCGCCCTTCGGGAGAAAATTGTCCAGTCAACTTCCTCTGACCCATTTGTTGTCGATGCACTCATGGCGCTAGCCAAGGACAAATCCATCATTCCACGTATCTCTCCCACAGACTGGCACTTTGACAATGGGTCGCTCTATGATCGAGGACGGCTCTACATCCCCGAACCTGCCCATAGAGATCTCATACACTCCATCCACACCTCCAGCACGGGGGGGCACACTGGCTTTTTCTAGCTCTTACACCTGTTACAGCATGACTATTGGTGGCTGGGTCTTTCCAGTTTTGTGCGAAAGTACATCTCTGGTTGTGCCACCTGTCAGGCTTCAAAAATTCTCACACATCCGACGGTCCCACCAGCAAACCCCATTGCCAGCACCGCCACTCGCCTGTTTCAGTCTGTGTCTGTTGATCTCATCACCGATCTCCCCCTATCTGCCGGATTTGACTCCATCATGGTCGTGGTTGACCACAGCCTTACGAAGGAGGCAATTTTCACCCCTTGTACTAAAAACATCGATGCAAAGGGCATAGCCTCTCTCTTTTTCCAGAAAGTCTTTCCCAGATTCAGCCTACATGACAAGTGCATCTCTGATCGGGGACCTCAATTCACATCAGCCTTCGCTCAAGAACTCGCATGACTCTTGGAATATGACGTCACCCTCTCCACCATGTACCATCCACAAACTGATGGAGAAACAGAATGCATAAACCAGGAATTAGAAACTTATCTACACATCTTTTGTCAAGGCAACCCCCACATTTGGACTGAACTCCTACCCATGGCCAAATTCTCCCACAATGCCACCGTCCA
Source organism: Boletellus deceptivus (assembly GCA_038090195.1). Classification (NCBI taxonomy): domain Eukaryota; kingdom Fungi; phylum Basidiomycota; class Agaricomycetes; order Boletales; family Boletaceae; genus Boletellus; species Boletellus deceptivus. The sequence goes on along the minus strand of JBBPMG010000677.1, from coordinate 10,574 downwards.
CTCTATCACCAAACAAACTCCGTTCTCTCTCATGATGGGATATGAACCCCGTGCCTACCCCTCTCTCAGAAAAACATTCCTCCCAGCTCTGGAAGAACGACTCACTCTACTAAAAAGAGCTCAGGAGGAGGTGCAGCACACCCATCATGTAGCCAGGCAACAAATGGTGGAACGAGTCCAATCAAAATTCAGACCCTGGAAAGTCGGCGATAAGGTCTGGCTAGATAACAAAAACCTCCAAATGCAGTATGCCTCTCAGAAACTGGCCCCCCGTCAGGAAGGACCATTTGAAATAGAAAGGGTAATCTCCCCCATGGTCTACCAATTGCAGCTTCCTCCCACTTGGAAGATACACCCCGTGTTCCACGCCTCCTTACTTCCCCCATATTGAGAGACTGCGGAACACGGCCCCAATTTCATCAATCTGCCACCTGATGTCATCGCAGGGGAAGACCAGTACAAGGTCCAACAAATCCTAAGTCATCAGGGCACCACAGGCCAAAGGCAGTACTTGGTTTCCTGGAAGGGATATTCTGCAGCAGAAAACACTTGGGAACCGGAATGGAACCTAATTGGAGCACACCAACTACTAAATGCATATAAAGCAGCTTGTCCCAAGGATTTCCCTCCAACTGGCCGACGAAGACATCTCAGCTGAAAGAGAAACCTGTATGATACTTATAGCCACTATGCTCCCTTTTCCTACTCTTCCAACCCCCACTTTCATTCTTCTCACCCTCTACTTTGCCTTTATCTTCTTTTCTCTTTTTCTTCTGGGCCTCTACATCTGGGACTCCCACCAGCACATTATTAGCCTCTGGAACAATGTGCACTACACTGTCACCATCTCCGCCCCGCCTCAACCAGCTCCCCCAGCCAATCATGACCTTCCTGATCCTACTCAGCCACTGGAGTTACCCCGAGCCACATGGACTTGGGGTTTCTTGGTGACATTTCCTGGGGAGGACACCACCAACAGGGGCTGGACCAGCAACACCAATCCAGGGTGGTGAGTCTGAAGACACAGTCCGAGCCTTTTCCAAATTATTTTCTCATCAATGAAATCCTGATTCTTTCTCCTCCTCTAGACAGGGGTCTCTTTACACAATTCCATTTCAACTTCGACCTTCTGAATTAGCTTTCTCCCTGATTACTTTTGTACCCACTTTTCATCCTACTGCCAAACCACAAATCTAGAATGACAGACCTTTCCATTCCCCCTTCTCTCGAAGATCACCCCCTACTTCATCTGGATCGTCTCACAGATTCCCATGTAATGGGATTCATTTTCGATCTTCTAGACTCTCCAGATGCCGTGTTCGCCTTGGAGCAAGTCATTCGCCGAGAGAATGATGTCTTTCTCCCCTTGTTGCTCAGACTCTATTCATTTTATATTCATTCCTGCTGACTCACTGTTGATTTGTTAGCCTCCTTGCGCACAATCGAGGAATTGGGTCTCCCCCATCAAATCTCTACTGCAAACAGCCTACACCACCTTGGAAGGGCGCACACTACCCTCTTTGAACTATTCGAAGCCGCAGGGCTTATACCCTTGATCTATTGACTCCCAGAGGATGTCTACCTCCCCATTCTTCGAATTCGTTTGGCCCTCCTCTCAGACGATGAGTACTGCGAATACTACTGGCGAGACCAACCTATTGGTGAGGTGGACCAGGCCGGACATGCCCCACTCAACTCCCCAGTTCCTGTCCTACCACACCCAGTATCACTGCAACCCGTACCTGTTCCACCACCAGCAATCAACTTCACCACTCTTGTCCCAACCACTCTGCTGCCTGACCCCAATTCCACAGCACAGGTACCTCCTAGACCACACAGAAGCAGATTCACCCATGCCCGAGCTCTTAGAATTAGGTTGGGACCAACCTCAGACAGCAAGGTGAGGAACAGGACCAGCAAGGATGATTCGCCGACTATTACACCAGCGTGCAGGAGGAGAGCAGCATGTCACCAATGCAGATCACTTAACCACTATCGCGTCGACTGTGTCTACTACTCATGCCCCTTCTGCCACACCTCCGCTCCAGGACATCCACAATATGCCTGTCCATTCTGCCTTTGTACCACTTGTGGAGGATCTGGGCATGTGGCCGCAGCTTGCACTCAGGCAACCTCCTACAACGGGAATCCCTCAGAATCATCCAGGGAATCACTGGCCACTTCATCCGTCTCCTCTAAGGATTTCTGAGTTGGTGTCTCAGAGCTACACCAGGGGTAATGTTATGGTACAGTACGGGCTTACCCAATCCACTGCTATGTTCTCAAGTCCTTCCGTTGGAGACGTCTTCCTATTGGAGTATGTGGATGACTCCCTCCCTGTCTTGAATCCATTAGATGCAGAGATCCCCCTCAATGAGGAAACCCTCCCACTATACCTCGATCTGTTAGCTATCCTGTGAGCTTGCCTTCCTTATTTGTACTTCTACAGTTACACTTCCACATTCAGATGTTACCACTCCCACAGTGCATCTCTCATCATGCCGCGTTTCTCCCATTCCCATATCAAGTAACTCCAACTACTATAGGTGGTACTACCGCAACTAGCTGGTACAGCAATGCTCGAGTTTTTATACAAGTCTATGTACAAGTATTCCTCCCCAGCTAGTTCTACGCAATCTATGTGTAGTTTCTAGTCATCCATGAGTCCTTTTGCGAAGGGATAGTGAGGCCAGGATTTCTATTAGTCTTGCACTACTATCGAAGCATGCTTGACAGCTAGGACTACGCATACGCATAACAAGGACTTGTATAATTCTGATGACAAAAAGATTGGGTTCACCCTTTCTTTCATGACCAAGGGCACTGCCAAAAGCTGGGCAGCTGTCCACATCAAGACTGCCCTGAATGTCGGATCCTTTGGTGCTTACAAAGACTTTGTCTTAGATTTTAATGGAATGTTCCTTAACACCCAGGCAGAAGCAGAGGCTACTACCTGGCTTACCAACGCTCATATCTGCTTGGACGATTACTTACCCAAGTACCTTGCTGAGTTCAAGCTTAAGGTCATTGAGACCAAGCTTGACAATACTGCCAATGCTGCCACCATCATCCACTATCTCTATGCCAGCATTCCCCCCTGGCTCTCGGACTGGATCTATGGTCTAGACACCATCCCCACAACCCCTGAAAACTGGTACAAGAAAATTGACCAGTTCTATTCTCAGAAATGCTTCACCACAGCTGTGGCTAAGCAACACAGCACGAGGACCTATGCGGTCATCACTCCCACCGTCACCCCGAAACCCACATTGACTCCCTCTCATGATCCCAACACCATGGATGTTGACTGCCTCACTCACCTCACTGACAAAGAACGCGACCAATATAGAAAAGAGGAACAATGCTTCAGATGTCACCAGCTAGGCCACATGGCCTGAGAGTGCCCCCAGAACTCTCGTCTCCAATGATCCACCAACCCTTTCCATGCCCCCAAGATAGCCGTGATGGAAGGGTCTGTATCTATTGAGGAAGTGGTGACCCAGGACAATGAAATGATCTGGAGGCTTGGAGAGGAAGCCTTTGGAAAGGATTTTTGATATGGAGGACTGCGTTGATGCCAGTATCCTCCAAAAGTAGTGGGCTGAAGAAACAGAATTCTTTGTATTTACTCATCAAATTGATCATTTCTCCACTCACACTGAAAGCTGTCAACACCACCGCCATCCTAGATTCTGAAGCCCAGATTAATTGTATTGACTGGGACTTTGTCAAACGCTGTTACGGTACACTACGGGCTTGCCCAATCGACTACTACATTTGCCAATGCCTCCATCGGTAGTATCCTCCCGGTGCAATACGTGGACGACTCCCTCACTTCCCAGAACCCTCTAGACGCGGTAATCCCTCTCAATGAGGAAACCTTGCCATTATACCTCAATCTGTTATCCATCCTGTGAGCTCGCCTTCCTTATTTGTACTTCTACTGTTACACTTCCACATCCGGACAATATCTCTCCCACAGCGCGTCTCTCATCACGCCGCATTTCCCCAACTACCATATCGAGTAACTCCAACTACTACAGGTGGTACTACCGCATCCAGTTGGTACAGCAATGCTTGAGTATTTATACGAGTCCATGTACAGTACTTTCCCCAGCTAGTTCTACACAATCTACGTGTAGTTGCTAGTCATCCACGAGTCCCTTTCCAAAGGGATAGTGAGACCCGGAATTCTATTAGTCTCGTGCTACTACCGAAGCGTGCTCAACAGCTAGGAACTACGCGTATGTGTAACAAAAGAACTAGCTCGTCCTTAGACCCCTGCTTTTTAGCAGAAGGGTCCGACCACTCGACAATACGTCATACCATGCCCTGAAGGGATCAGACAAAGAACACGAAGACGTGTTCTACACTGAGGACAAAGGAACCCTGTCCCAGTCGACCCAGCCATTACCTTACGAGAATCCCTATCAAAGTGCCTCACCGATTCTGCGACGCATTGCAGGAAGACCTTCCCCTGCCACGAATCCACTTGTCAGAAGGAGACGACCTTCCTCCTCGCTATTAACCCCTGTTCAGCCATCTGAACTGACTGTGACTAAAGCGGAACCGACCACCCCATCACCACTATCCTCGCCGCTCACCCGAATCAAACCAGCAGTATCTGAGACATCAGATAACGACAAAGAAATGGCAGACGCTACTGCCAACCAGACTGAGAAGAAAGGAGAACTGCGTACAGTCCTCCCAGGAGACTTCAGTGGGCAACCAGAGGATGCCGAAAGATGGATCATGTCGATGAACGCATACTTTGCAATCAACGACCACATCTATAAGAAGGACGAACCAGTAATGACCCTCACTTGTCTCAATAAACTCACGAAAGGAAGAGGAGCCGCATTCGCGGAAAGCTGGTACAACAGAGCCCCTAACTCTACCTATGACGACTTCCTCGCAGCCTTCCAAGCCGCCTTTGTCCCTTCAGGACAACAAGAACGAGCCAGGAACACTATATACGACTTAAAGCAAAGCGACTTCCCTGACGCAGAGGAAAAGAACATTCCCCAGAGGCTCAAACGAGGAAATTTCGACTCGTACACCTCGGCTTTCGAGCTACAAGTGTACCAAAGCAAGCTGGATACTGGGCATGACGACATCCTTATAGATGTCCTCAGAAGAGGAGTAGATGGGAAGCTTGCCAATGCCATGGCAACACTCAATCTCCAACCAATGACCTGGAAGGATTGGATCAAACGAGCTCATGTGTTCGACGAGAATTTCAGGAGATTGAAGAAGATCAGAGAGCGAACCTTCTACCTCCCGTCCACCCCACCCAGGGCTACTACGACTCGGGATCCAAACGCCATGGATATCGACTCCATCAGACTTTCCCCCACTGAGCGGGCAGAACATATGAAGAACAACAAGTGCTTTGTGTGCCATCGGATAGGATGTCGGTCCAGCAATCATAAAAAAAAAGGAGGACCTAGGACCTCGGGCAGTAACCACCACCAGCGTTCCCAGACCACTGTAGCCACAGTGGAAACAGACACCTTAGGAGAATTCATTCAGAACAGCGATCTCTCTAGGAATGAACTCCTAAGAATTCTTAAAGTTTGCACGACCCCTGAAGAAGAACAGGAGATTCGGGCAATCTCTGTCGAATCAGATTTTTGAAACGGAGGGTAGAGTCAATGGCTACGCCTCCTATAGACCTCGCGCCTGTCTTTGTATTAGGAACCAACACTAGAGCAATCAAACTTCCCGTCCAATTATACAAAGAAGGTTCACAAAAATCCATTGACGTCACCGCCCTGATTGACAGCGGGGCCACTGGATGTTTCATCTACAAATATCTTGTAAAGGCCAACGTGTGGAAACTGGATCGACTCCCGAAACCATACATTGTGAATAATGTGGATGGGTCAGGAAACCAAGGGGGCCTCATCTGACACTCAGTCACCCTGACATTACGGATCGCCGAACAAGAAGAAACCAGGACCTTTTTAGTCTTGGATTGCGGAAAAGAGCAACTGATTCTAGGAATTACGTGGCTTTGAGAAGTCAACCCACGCATTAATTGGGAAACGGGAATCATGTCCATCGCGCCAAGTACCCCCCGAACCGATCCCATAGAACAACAGTATCTCTTGAGATACCTTGAGCTCGACCACCTCTCCATTGCCCGAACCACCTTATCCACCGAATTGGCACAGCAGGTGAAGATGACCAACAAAGAATTACCTAAGGAATTCTGACAGTACTCCGACGTTTTTGGCAAACCTACGAAAGGAGAATTACTGCCAAAACGCTCCTATGACCACGCTATAGATGTCACGCGTGACTTCTTACCCAAGGTCGCAAAAGCCTACCCGCTGAATCCAAAGGAATTGGCCGCATGTAAAGAGTTTGTCGACGAACACCTCGCTTCTGGAAAAATACAGCCGTCAAAATCTCCACAAGCTTCACCATTCTTTTTTGTGTCAAAAAAGGATGGAGGACTACACCCCTGTCAGGACTATCGATATCTGAATCAGCACACCATAAAGAACACCTATCCTCTTCCTCTGATCTCAGAGCTCATAGATCAGCTGAAGAACTCTACACTCTTCACCAAATTCGATATGCAATGGGGGTATAACAATGTCTGAATAAAGGAGGGGGATGAATGGAAAGCTGCATTCATCACCCCATTCGGCCTCTTTGAACCGACCGTAATGTTCTTTGGACTTTGCAACTCCCCCCCTATGTTCCAGGCTTTAATGGACGACATCTTCCGAGATATGGTTGCTGAAGGGTGGTTGTTGATCTATATGGATGACTTAATCATTCATACAAACGATGATCTGGAAATCCATCACCAGTGAACATGCCAAGTACTGCAGCGGATGAGGGAACACAAGCTCTTCCTCAAACTCACGAAATGTTTCTTTGACGTCAACAAGGTCGAATACTTGGGAATGGTCATCCGCCCTGGACAGATCACCCTGGATCCGATCAAGCTAAAAGCGATTCAGGAATGGACTCCCCCACGGTCCGTAAAAGCTGTCAGATCTTTCCTCGGGTTCTGCAATTTTTATTGAAAGTTTATTCCAAACTTCTCCACAGTTTGCAGACCTCTCCACAACCTCACTAAGAAAGGAGCAGCATGGGCTTGGACCGACTCTTGTCAACAAGCCTTCCGAACGCTACAGGCAGCCTTCTGCACCCGACTGGTCCTTCAACTTCCTAAAGTGGAACAGCCGTTTTTTGTCATGACTGATGTCTCCTTGGTCGCCTGTGGAGCCATTCTTATGCAAAAGGATGTCAATGGGGATCTCCACCCAAATGCTTACTTCTCCAAAACCTTTTCCCCCAAAGAACGGAATTATAACATCTATGACCAAGAGTTGTTGGCGGTTATTCGCACCTTGGAGGAGTGGCAGAATTATCTCACTGGGACACAACATCAGGTGACAATTCTCACTGACCACAAGAATCTCACCTATTTCCGCCAGCCCCAAAAGCTCTCACAACGCCAGGCTTGTTGGATGTTGTTCCTGCAGGACTTTGACCTCTCATTCAAATACACGCCTGGATCAGGGATGGCGCCCGCCGACACCCTCTCCCGAACCGCTAGCAACGATACGGAGTCGGATAACAAGGATGTCACCCTTCTCCCTGCCGAACAATTCATCCGAGCCATCGATCTCGCCCTGCGGGAGAAGATCACCCAGTCCACCTCCTCCGACCCTTTTGTTATGGACGCACTTGCAGCATTGGCCGACGAAAAGTCCATCATTCTGCGTATCCACCCTGCCGACTGGCATTTCGACGCCAGATCCCTCTATTTCCAAGGGCATCTCTATGTCCCGGAACCTGCCTGACGTGACTTGGTCCATTCTGTTCACACCTCCGGTGCTGGCGGGCATGCCGGCTTTTTCCGGCTCTTACACCTGTTGCAGTGCGACTATTGGTGGCTGGGACTTTCCGGTTTTGTACGCAAGTACATCTCGGGATGTGCCGTTTGTCAAGCTTCGAAAGTTCTCACGCACTCCACCGTTCCCCCGGCAAATCCCATTGCCAGCACCGCCACTCGCCCATTTCAGTCCATTTCCGTCGATCTCATTACCGATCTCCCCCTGTCTTCCAGATTTGATTCAATCATGGTCGTGGTCAACCACGGCCTTACAAAGGGGGTAATTTTTGCCCCTTGTACCAAAAACATTGACGCCAAGGGTATCGCCTCGCTGTTTTTCCAGAAAGTCTTTCCCCGCTTCGGTCTACATGACAAATGCATTTCTGATAGGGGACCCCAATTCGCTTCTGCCTTCACCAGAGAACTTGCTAGACTCCTCGAATACAATGTCGCCCTCTCCACCGCCTACCATCCACAAACCGACAGAGAGATGGAACGTGCAAACCAAGAGCTCAAAATCTACCTCCACATCTTCTGCTAGGGTAACCCCCATATTTGGGCCGAACTACTCCCCATGGCCGAATTCTCCCACAATGCTGCAGCGCATTCTGTTACCAAGCAGACCCCGTTTTCTCTCATGATGGGATATGAACCCCACGCCTACCCCTCTCTCGGAAAGACATTCCTCCCTGCTCTAGAAGAACGACTCACCCTCCTAAAACAAGCCTGGGAAGAGGCGCAGCATGCCCATCATGTAGCCAGGCAACAGATGGCGGCGCGAATCCGATCAAAATTCACACCCTGGAAAGTGGGCAATAAGGTCTGGCTAGATAACAGGAATCTCCAAATGCAGTATGCCTCTCGCAAACTAGCCCCCCGACGGGAAGGACCATTCAAAATAGAAAGGGTAATCTCCCCTGTGGTCTACCAATTGTGGCTTCCTCCCACCTGGAAGGTACATCCTGTGTTCCACGCCTCCCTTCTTTCCCCATATCAAGAGACTGCGGAACACAGCCCCAATTTCATCAATCCGCCACCTGACATCATCGCAGGGGAAGACCAGTACGAGGTCCAACAAATCCTAAGCCATCGAGGTACCACTGGCTGAAGGCAGTACTTGGTTTCCTGGAAGGGATATTCCACAGCAGAAAACACTTGGGAACCCGAACGAAACCTAATTGGGGCACGCCAACTACTAAATGCATATAAAACAGCCTGTCCCAAGGAATTCCCCCCAACCGGCCGACGAAGACACCCCAACTGAAGGAGACACCCCTACTGTACAAATAGCTATGATGTTCTCCTTTCCCGCTCTTCCAACCCCTGCCTATGTTCTTCTTTCCCTCTACTTCGCTTTTATTTTCTTTCCCCTTTTTCTCTTGGGCCTCTGCGTCTGGGACTCCCACAGATGCATCATCAGCCTCCGGAACGATGTATGCTACGCCATTACCGTCTCCGCACCACCGCAACCAGCTCCCCCAGCCGATCACAACCTCCCAGACCCTACTCAGCCACAGGAATTACCCCGGGCCATGTGGACCTGGGGTTTTTCGGTGACGTTTCTAGGGGAGGACTCCACCAACAGGGGCTGGACCGGCAACGCCAATCCAGGGTGGTGAGTCCGAAGACGCAGCCCGCACCCACAACGAATTATTCATTTCTGTTCCTGATCGATATTTTGAAACATTCTTCGCCTCCACTAGAGCAGGCACTTTGTACTTTATTCCATTTTGTCTTCACCCTTCCCAGTTAACTTTTCAAAAGAGTCCTTACCTTCCAACTTTCTATCCCACTGCCAAGCCACGAATTTAGAATGGCAGACCCCTCCATTCCCCCGTCTTTGGAAGATCGTCCCTTGCTCCGTCTCGATCGCCTCACAGATTCCCATGTGATGAGGTTTATCTTTGACCTTCTGGACTCCCCCAATGCTGTATTCGCTTTGGAACAGGTCATTCATCGGGAGAACGACATTTTTCTTCCTTTACTTCTTCGACTCTACTCGTTTTATATCCATTCTCGCCGGCTTACTGTGGATCTATTAGCCTCCTCTCGTACGATCGAGGAGTTAGGGCTACCCCATCGGATCTCTACCGCAAACAGTCTCCACTACCTTGGAAAGGCACGCACTACTCTCTTTGAGCTATTTGAGGCCGCAGGATTAATACCGCTCATCTATCGCCTCCTGGAAGATGTCTACCTCCCCATTCTTAGAATTCGTCTGGCCCTCCTCTCAGATGACGAGTACAGGGAATACTATTGGCGAGACCCACCCAGTGGTGAGATGGACCAGGCTGGACACTCCAGAGACAGCCCCCCAGTTTCTGGCCTACCACACTCGGTATCACCACAACCCGTACCCATTCCGCCACCAGCAATCAACTTCACCACTCTCCTCCCGACCACTCCGCCGCCCGACCCCGATTCCGCAGCACAGATACCTCCCCGACCACACCAAAGCAGATCCACCCGCGCCAGAGCTCTTAGAATTCAACTGGGACACCCCTCAGACAACAAGGAACAGGATAGGACCAGTGAGGACGACTCACCGACAATTACCCTGGCGCGCAGGAGGAGAGCAGCATGTCACCGGTATGGATCGCTCAACCACTATCGGGTCGATTGCGTCTACTACTCCTTGTTACGCGTACGCGTAGTTCCTAGCTGTCGAGCACACTTTCGATAGTAGTGCGAGACTAATAGAGATCCGGGGTCTCAC
>JBBPMG010000676.1:0-15063 GCA_038090195.1 Boletellus deceptivus | reverse complement strand
TGTTTGTATGACCAAATAACACCCACTATCAATGAAATTCTAACTTTTATATAAAAGGTGCAAAACTGTTGCAATAGTGTCACTGTTTTGCAAGATGTGTATCTCCACAGCCACTGGATGAAATCACATGACCCCAGGGAGTGATTTGTAGCCAGGAGTATCTACTATATTTTGTCTCACTATAGCTAAGTGGCATTCCCACAGGTGATTGCAGTGTACTTGATACACTGTGATAAGATCAAACATTGCAACAGTTTTGGAGGTCACTGTAGTTATATTATTCATGAATGCTATACTGTTCCATATACAAATATGTTTACCCTGAGTCAGTGGCTCAAGCTGACTTGAGCCACAAGCTGGGATGAAGTGCCAGTTGTTCATGACTCAAAGTGGCTCAGCTTACTATTTGTGAGCTGAAGATGATGTGAGCTGAACTCAGCTTGCAATTAGCCAAGCCATGGCAACACTACCTTGACCAAGAACTGTGTATGTTTGCATAGATGTGATGTCCAGTGTGTGGGCATCAATCAATGGCAGACATGCCTGTCTACCTGCACCACACCCAACTGATCAGCAGACTAGCTAATGGTCAAGACTGGTCCTGGTCATATCAGCCATGTTGGTGACATGCTAACATAATAATACATACTCATATGTCACATTATAGGATACAAACAAATCCACAATACAGGTATATAATACAATAAAATCTACCTGGGATGCAGTTTCTCCAGCATGTCCTCATCATGCTTTACCTTCATCATTTCACTCCATCTAATACTGGCTGCCCAGCTGATTGATGGATTCAGGTTACTTGGATACATTCTCCTGTCCTTCTCCCCACACCAATCAAAATCCACAAGCATTGCACATCTGTCTGTTAACAAGATGTTTGGTGCCTGCAAATCTCCAAACATGAATCCCCCTTGGTGCAATATCCTGATGGCCTCCTTGATCTGAGTGTAATGACATTCCAAGAGCGTACTGCCGTCCGCCAGCATTTCACCGCTCACGAAGTCCATCACAATCATACACAGACTGCCATACTCGCCTTTTGGACCAACGTAGTGCAAACGAGGAGCATACCCTTGGTCTTCCAGTAATTTGTGAGCCCCTTCATTGTACTCTTCCGTAAACTTCCCACACCAAGTGTACCATTCCTCATCTTCACCTTAAAAACGGAGTGCCTCGAATCGTGTGTGCCCAGCCTCTTCTTGTAAGTGAATGTGTATGCGGATGCTTCATTGCAGTATTGGTTGATATATGGGAACCCACCCATGCGTTCAATATATCTTTCGCCCCTTGATAACTCGTGTAGCAGCTTGGAATAATAGTCCTTGAGCGACGTGACCGTCCTCCCTAATGCGTGAAAGAGTCGCTGAACACTGGATACTCCGGTGAAGCCTACAGGACTCGTCCCAATCCAATGAAATGTCAGGGGCTGAATAATAGGAACCCCGACAAGGACACCACCAGCAATGCACAGCCAAGGTCCAGCGAGAGCAAGGAGGATTGCGGGACAATAGCTTGTCGCTCTGAGTGCATCCCCTGTTTAGCACGGGAAATTGAGTCTAACTGGACAAGGTCATGATACTTGCACACTTACACGTGTTGCCTTGCTGCGCCCAGTACCTTTGATATGCGAGGCTAACCTGGATGTAAGGATCTGAATCGCCCGTTCCTATTTCATTCTCCATCTCCCAGATCACGGGATACGCTGTGTAAAGTCCTTCATTCATCAACACAATCCCATCACTCTTGACGCCGAGGCTCAATAGCTCCGACTTCCCGAGCCTTGAGTTCAGTAATTCTTCGAGGATCGGTTTGACTTCACTCTCCCGTAGGACTTCGCGTTCATATATCATACCGCTTGCCACACTCAGCTGCGTGACCAAATTCCGAGTCTCGCCAGAGACATCGTCGTCGGTAGTATCATCCAAGAGCCGTCTGAACTCGTCGAAAATAGGATGATATAGATGGATTGGAAAGCCTTGCTTCTCAGGTGGCCGGCCGTTGAAAACCGGACATTTCTCTTGCACCTGCGGGAACGTGGCCACTTTTGCGGCTGTCGAAACCGAGATGCCGCTTGCTCGAACTTTTTGAGCATATTCTTTCTGCACTATAGATTCCTTAATTCAAGGTTCGTTGCACGCAAGAGAACAAAGTTCACGTGCCATCCTGGTAATCCATACCCTCTGGAGGGACTTCATCATCCGCCTTATTCTTGCCCTTCGTACCTGAGGGACCAGCTTTGAACAATGCATAAGCAGATGAGCGGAGAGCTTGTAACAGCAGACAACGTACAGGGCGGCGGCACTCGCACAAGCAGGATATCTTGCGGTTCGAGACCAGCTCTCCTGATTGTCCTTCTTTCACCGAGGCGCTCAACCATCCGCCTGTCGGAGAAGTCGATATTTCTTATTGGCTCCTCCAAAAATGATGTGGATTCTTCACTGATCTTCCTTGACTCAGGCCACTTCCAGACTTCGAGCATATAGGACTTAACATGGCCAAAACCGTACTCTGTCTTTTCCATGATCCTCTCCTTCAGTTTATCGATACTGGCTTCCGGGGACACCTCGACCGAGAACTGCGATCCTATGATGGAACTCGTCTCGTGGTCGATGAGCAGACACCAGATTGTGATATTTGCCATGGTGGTATGGCAAGAGCGACGTGACGGTGGCACACAAACATCAAACCTACGTCATGCAATGTCACGTCACACCTCCCGCACCAAAGTGTTGTGCCGGTTGTATGACCGCTCTAGACGCCGCGACGACTTTACAATGATCCATGGAGCCCCGCCAGCACGGTAATATTTTGCGACTGGCCCCAAAACTCCGACCCCTTTCACTACACGAGTATAAGGTATAATTCGTAGGTGCACAGAACGAAAACAAGTCCACGGCGAGAAAAAAAAATCGTCACAAGTCGTAAAAGTCGTAAAAGCACTCTCTGCGTGTGTTGCGGCACCCACGCATCGAAGTCGCTCTTGCTGCACCAACGGACGCAGCACGTCTATGTCGATGCTTCCCGTCGCCGCATTTGCCGCCTCCCCCTCCCCCCGCGTGTGCAATCTCCACATCAACCCCATCTAGCGGCCTCGAGGTTTCGAACATTATGCTAATTACGGTGGTGCTCCGTTATGAGATTTTCGGGACCGACCTTGGCTATTCACCATGGTCTCATGCCAGAGCGCATCCCCACTCCACCAGCTCCCACGAGCGAGGCATACTCACTACGAGTCGAGTTGACCGTGTCGAGTCGCTGGAGCCATCCTAACAGGCCCATGCGACTGTCAGTCTCTTTTGCTGCTTTTCAAGTTGGATTCTTGAAGGTGAGGACAAAGCAGCCTTGTACTGAGACCCGGCTGGAGCCTGCATAGCCTTGGGATAAAACCAAGGTACATTACTGCGGTGTGCATAAATAATGACATCTTGAAGGCTTCAAGCCTGCCCTTGTGCTTTCCGCTGTGTCAGGCGGCTCTGTGGACGTGGAGTAGGTGGCCTGGTTTCCCCACATGGCAAGTCAGTGATACCTCTCCTTCCTGTTACCACAGTTTCGTAGACCTTGCTGTTGCGCGATTCCTCCTGGGCATGCTGGTCAACTTAGCTGTAACTAGCCTACTTGGAGCTACACTCGCACTACCTATTGTTTCTGCAAGTAACTATTCGCCTGGCGATCTCCATTTCCTTTTCACTAAGCATTGTTTTCGTCTTCCAAGCCCTCGGGATGCGTCATCATATCATGACGATATCGTCATCGTTGTGCTCGCCTGTCTGGCGTCGTTCTCAGTCCCTCCATTGTCCTCTGCTCGTTTCTTCCAGTCCTCCCAGCACATGTGCCGTTTCTGTGGCGTGCTCCCAAACTTGACCTGTGCCTCTAGGTAGTCCCTAAAATAGTGCCCCGTGGCCCGCACGTTTGAACAGTGCACGAGCTCATACAGATTCTGCGCAAGTTCACGGCGCCCCGCTAAAAACGGATATGTGCCCGAATCGATCCCCGCTGCGTAGATACGCAAACATTGATCATCCTCGTCGCGCTCAGAAAAGGTCAGGCGTGTCTTCCCATCCACACCAAGGTCGACCAAAATAACGATGTAAGGGAGTAACTTGGGATCAGAGATGCCCTGTCGGCTCTCGCCACCTAGAGCTTTATCCCTGCGGCTGATATCGTGCAAAGCGTTTTCGGAAGCCGTCGATGTCCTAGCTTTTTCAGAAATGAAGATTCGTGACATCCGTGGCTGCGCTAGATCACCTTCCTCCGGGGAATTGAAATAAATCGGAATCATTTTGTCGACCAACTCCTGTTGGTGGGCGCACTGTATTGCGCTTGTCCTTTGCCAATGACGTAATGCCAACTCGTTCCAACTAAAAAGAGAATGGTTAGGATAAATATAAGAATTAGTTAGAGAAACTGACTCTATTTCGTCGTCATCACTCCCGGAATCTAATCTCAGGGGCATATCCATGCATACCCAGTGCGAGAAATTCAGGTACGCATCTTTGAACGCATTCTTCGCCAGTAAGCCTTGTTCCCCTTTGCCCTGCAACCATATCTCTTTTCCAAACACGAATTCCAGCCACCCCACCACAGGCACCATTTTGCAGTAGAGCGCATCCTCGCCCCAGCTCTTTGGTACGTCATCTCTAAACGTTGACTCAAAACTGCGGGCGAACAAGTCTTTGGCAAGAAGCCATAGAAGTCGGCCCGCCAACTCCCCGTGCTGGCCTACGTCAATCATACCACGGTTAACCATGCTCAGAAGAG
Source organism: Boletellus deceptivus (assembly GCA_038090195.1). Taxonomy (NCBI): domain Eukaryota; kingdom Fungi; phylum Basidiomycota; class Agaricomycetes; order Boletales; family Boletaceae; genus Boletellus; species Boletellus deceptivus. The sequence continues at coordinate 10,290 of JBBPMG010000676.1, read as the reverse complement.
TCTTCGTGGCCGTCCCGACAACGGCTTCGTGACTGTGGAGTTGGGCCGCTGCAACATACGACAAGAATGGCTCGGATGGATAGGTTGTAAACCGCCGGAGGCGATCCGCAGCCGTCCCAATGCAAATCCGCATATAACTCGCCACCCCACGCTCTAGACGATCGACGGACTCCAGGTGCCCGAGCGCAACCCTTAATCCAAAACGCTGACCCAAAACGGCAAGCACGTTATCGACGTCGTCTGGGTTGAAAGATTGTCCACGAAGTTTCGAGGAAGCACTGAGGAACACCACCGATGGATCACCCACTGCCGTTCGGAGTGAATTCCACCTGCCAATCGTTCATCACATGTCCGTGCGGCCGACATGAACAAGGAAACTCACAACGGTCTCCCGTAGCGTATAATGTGACCAAACTTGGCAACATCCTTGATGTCAATTTCTCCCAAGCTTGGCGCGACTTGGTCCCATCCTAGCTGAGTGTAAGGCTGGAAAAGTAACTCTCCCTCGCGTGAGATGCGATCAGAATTATCTAAAAAGCACGTCTTAGTCGGAAGAGCACTCGAAAGAAATGTTGCGCTGACGTCGCCTATTCGGGGGCAAAATGTCTGCGACCCGGGAAGTCGTCGAAGCAAATACCATCCAGATTGGATAGCGCCGCCCGCTATGCGAGTAATGGTTGGTTGCTCTGCAAAGAACATCTGCCGGATAGTAGGCATTCTCTCTGGTTGACACCTTCAAGGTCAGAGGGTGTGCTTCATCAATGGCAATCACCACCCGAGGTTCATTCGAATCGCACAAAAAAATTTCCTCAAGTTTTTTACCCACTTTGTGATGTACTTTCGAAAGCCATGAAAATCGCGTCACATTTTCCGACATTGAATCTGAGAGTACTGTTCAGTGATGGCCGATCGATAGCGATCAAGATCACTTACTCGAAAGAGTGAGATTGGTCCTACCTGCAGCCATGCCAATGTCCGAAGTGGCCGCTGTTTCTGCTGCAGGATCACCAGAGCTTGGAACAGGAGGGTGGGCCAGCGTGGCATAAACCTAGTCAACATCACCAACAGGAACACATACTCCCGAATCTTTCTGAAAATTGCTTAAAGAAGTCACTTCTGGCCGTCAGCTTTGACCCGTAGCTCACATCGCACATGTCCCTGGCCCAAAGTCCGATTCTATCCTTGGCGTCGCCGGCGACAGACAGAGTTGAAAGCTGCTCGGCGAGCTGCTCAAAAAGACAAATGAAGAATGCATAGCAAACAATCTCGTAGCTTTGCTGGGAGCCCGGAAAGTCGGTCAAGATGCTGGCTGGGACCAAATCTCGGTCAGGAAAAGTGCTAATCGCATCATCTTCTCGTAAATTGATGTAGATTACTATAACTCCCTTTCTCCACAACTGGAAGCTGTGAAGTCAACTGCCAAGACTTGGTGGAAACCGATATTGCGTACCTCTGTCAGTAGCCTTGATTTACCCGTCCCGGAGCTCTGGACGATCGAGGTGCATTTTGCGTAATACGAAGGGTTAATTTGGGTTGTGAACGCCAATTGACTTTGTGTGAGGTATTTATAAAAACCGTCGAGAGCGACTCCACGGTATTTGGCTCGGAAGGCTTCCGATAATCCGCGATACACATCTAGGACATGTTGGGCAATAGTTCGAGTAAGGAATACAAATGGAATAGCTGACCATCAGGATGCCTGGCGATGCCACCTTCTCGCGCATACGAGGACAGCCAGGGGAGTGTTTGTCAGATGCTACAACTGGCTGAGATCAAGACAGAGACTTACTGGAGAGAAGACGACTAGAAACACCGGGAACAGGGGGGACGACAACGATGTGAAGTTCCTTGTCAGGAGAAGGGGACGTAAAAATAGCCGATAACTTCTGCGTCGGACGCAAAGGCGTCCCGAATCCCGAAGCCGATGGAGAGAGAGATCTTAGCCTGCGTTCAAGATCATCAAGTTCGCCGCATGGAAAACAGACTCCGTAAATAACAAGACTTTTCGCGTCTATGTTGCGAAGTCCAACCGGTTTCTTGTCCTTGATGGCTTCTCTGAGGGCGCTTACGCTGTTCGTGCTCGAAATCTCCACGGTAAATATGCGCCTAACATCATCGCCATACACCCAACAGTTGAGGGTCAAGTCCGAGGGGACAGAGGAAGATGTAGCTAGCGTGGGCATGGGAGAGTCGCGATGAATCTGGAAGCTGGACTTTCGTTTGAGCTGACCTCCGCCCATTGGTGAGGGCGAGAAACGCCTGGTCTTCCTCCTATCGTACAGGCGCCGATTTATCGTTCAGGGATGGCCGGTGGCCCCACAGGAGACCGATCGATCCCCTCTGCGGCTTGGTGAGCGATGAGACGGGGGAGCCCCTTATCGTCAGACAAGATGTCACATGTCACGCGTCACAGTCCACATTCCCGCCGTGTGTGCTCACGGGAGTGGGAGTGGTTCCAATGCCCCCCTCGACCACACTCCACTCACCCACTTTTGACATATCGTTTGCAGCCTCTTGGCTCCGCACCAAGCTCGAGTGCGCCTGCGACGTCGTAATCCGGGTGACAACGTCCCCATCGCCGCCGCTTCCCTGTTGCAAGGCTGCCTCCTTGCCAGTTGGACACGCCACGGACTCACACCCGTTGCCACTCCATGCACATGAACGGCCTGAACTCTGAGAGGACCAGCGGGGGCGATCAGACCCGTCGCAGGGTGTCCCGTTACTACGCCCAAGCTCTGGATCCATCCTAACCAATCACCGCACCACCGAGCTACCTTGATGTCCACCTCCTTCCCGAGCTCAAAATCGCATCGAAGGGCCACGACGTGTCAGCCGATTGGGCCGCTCGAACCGTTCGGCCTGATGATGAAACCATCCTCTTCCTGACCGTGGGACCTACTGATTTCTCCGCAGTCGTTGTCCACACTCACCGAACTATCACCATCTTGGTTGCTACCTATGGATCAACCTCAGAACCCAAGACCTTGAACTGTAAGCCCAATCCCTTTCGGCTTGTTCAACCTGTCCTCTCTCTTGTACATCCAGTGGTGTCGAGCCAAGCATGTCGAAGACTACAAAGGACTTTGTTGTGTTGCTCAAGAATGTCACCCTCGCCTTTCCTCTACCGTCGCTTCCGGCTTCGGTATGACCAAGGCCTGGTGAATGGTGTGTCTTCTGAGTAAGCATGTTGTACCAAAAATTCTGCAGTCCTGGATGCATCTCGACACTGACGTGGCTGTCACCTAGCCCAGATTCGAGCTCTTGAAGCTTGGTACTCCAAACCCGCCGTGAATCTTAAGGATGGCATCTCGACAGAGAGTGGCGAGCTCAAACTTCGTGTAGTGTTCGTCCGTTGCTACGGCAACACCCAAGCAACAAGTCCTTGTTTGTCGACGGTGGCTGGTATCGTACGGGCGACGTTTGCATCATCCAGGATACTAGTGTTTTCAGGCCCAGCGGACGTATCAAGGTCATCGTCACCGTTCATGGTGCCTCCTATGGCATCCCCGTGCTCGAGACACATCTCCGGAACGTGCGGGGTGTCACACTCCTATCTCGCTGTCTCACCCTAACAAGTGCCAGGACAGCGAACCGAGAGCTTCGTGATCTCCTAATTGCCCGCTTTCGACTTCAACGCGAGGATACGTTGGCGGCAGCCGATCGCGGTCTCCCTGATACTACATCCGTCAAGATGATCTTCCTCGTTCTTCGGCACATCATTTCCATCCCCGTTGACCAGGTGGAGAAGACCGCAGGGAAATTTTCTCGTTCCGATCGTTCAACGAGGGTGTGCATGCCAGGCACATTGCCTGCACCGATGGACTCCTCGGTGAACTTTGCACGGTACTTCCAGAACGAGCGTCCCCTTTATGCTTCTTGTGCCTCACGCACGTGGTTTCGAGCCCGGAAAGCCGCTTTCCATTGCTCTCGGCCACGGACGAGATGGGCGAGAGGGGGTTATGACGGTCTGGTCACCAGACTACTATAGGCCTTGGCAGGCTATGCCACCGTCAGTCTCTTACTGCCTTTCGAGCTAGATTCGATTCAAGAATGGGAACGTTGAAGCAGGCACCAGCTGGAGCCTCCTGCGTAGCCTCTGAAGAGTGTTGGGCCAAAACGGCACCAAACCGTCGCCCGATCCAACGCGGAAAACGCAAAACTACAGTGAGGGTACCGGGAATATGGATACATTAGGCGCTACAGAGAGGAAAAAAAAGAGAATCTAGATAGAAAATACGCGTAAACCGTTTCATAGCGCCTCCCATCCACCATTGTCCACCGTGCTCTCCAGCTTCCGCGCGACAGTCGTCGGGATACCATGATGGAGCCATGTCTTGCGTATGTCTTCCCATCGCGGATGGTGAATATACTGTCGCCGTCCCCGTCTGATTGCTCGTCAGAAAAGAAGAAGAAAACGCCAGCAGAGGGGAGCGCACCTCATCGACACGTCCACCTCGCCATGAATATCCAAGTACGGCGACTGACCAAACGAGCCGTTGCCAGCGTGCAAATAGAGTAGCGAGCACCGCTTGACCATGAAATACAACCCGATCGCGCCACCACATCTAACAAGACACGGAAAAATGAGCAAAAAAAAAGCTTGATCCCCAAAGAAAGAAAGAAAGAAGGAAGGAAAAGTCCGAGAGACGTACTCGCGCGTGTGCACGTTACATTCCCCGTGCTTGTTCGAGTCGCCGTCCACGCAGCAATGGCTGAGCATGCAACACGTCGCGCCACAAATCAAACAGATGGCCGCATCGGTCGGCACGGTGTTGCATTGCGCACAGCGCATCACCTTATCTCGTCCGTTGAACAGATCGTCGAGCACGATCGGCAACCGCGCGAGACGGTACACGGCGGGGTAGTCCAGCACGACCCCACAGTTGGGCTGCGACGCCGCGTGGGAGTGGCCATAGTGTGCACACCAACCCGAGAGCGCATTCTGAAGCGTGTCTTGGTTGGGCAAATCCGACAGCGGGGGGATATGCAGCAGCGTCAGTAGACGCCGGTACTCGTTGTCATCTGTACCACCGCCCAAAGTCGGCGTCGCAAACGCATTCGGGAGGACGGAACGGCAAAGTATAGCAGCACGTCGGAGGAAGGGCAACGTGAACGTGTACAACAGTTTTTCGATCCGGGCTTCACCAAACATTTCCAACACGAGGGTCGCGGTGTGCTCAAACATGGGCGAGTGTCGGACGACGGACATGAAGAACATACGCACGTCACCAAACAGCTCCGGATGGCTTCGCGATGCGACTTGAATAGAACTCCACGATCGCGCCTTGTTCAAGACGTAGACCATACCGATCACGGTGCGTGCCAGGCACGCGTAGTAACACAGCACGAGAACGTGTTGGAGCATCTCTGGCGCGACCGCAGCTGTCTCGACGAGGACCGAGAACGGGTCACGGAGGAGCAATGGATACGTGAGCGAGGTCCGGCTCCATTCTGGCAGCAGCCGCTTGATGATGGCCTGCTTGATGGCCTCCTTCCCGCCATCCGGTCGCCCTTCCAGTTCAATTTTTGCCAGCGAGACCAAACATCCGAGCAGGGACCGTACCATCCGCACCTGTGTCTCCGTCAAACTATCCGCAACGTTCCCCCCTGCACTCACACCTGTCCCGCGCGACGCGACCTCGATCGAGGAAATCGTGTAGCCAATGAGCTCCTCCGGCAAATAGATCCCCGAACCCCGTTCGCCAAGATCAGGCTCTGCTCTCTCCCGCAGATGCCGCGTCTGCTGCGAGGCTAGCTTGGCCGCGTACATCACGCTGTCCAACATCTTGTACGCCTCAAAGTTTTCCCCGCGCCGAATCTGCACTGCATAGTTGGGGTCCTGCGCGCTCCAAAAGACGAACTCGCCCGTGCCAGTCCGGAACTGCAGCTGATCCATCGTCGCGTCCGGTTTGGACTTGAGGATCGATATCCCGACCGCGCGGATCCAATCCGGGAAGGGGACGTTGGTCGCCGGGAGCGTCGACGGCCGGGAGATGGGGAGGATGATGTTACCGAGGCTCTTGCACAGCGGGCAGATGTACTCTTTCCGAAGGATGTTTTCTGGATGATTTCGTGTCGCATGCGAACGGTGCCGCTGACGAATGGATGTGTTGTAAACTTGAAAACACTCCATGTGCATCATGTGGCCACACATGGAGGTGTGCAATCCATACCGAGTATGTTGCGACGGGAATCCATCAAAATTGGGCCCAAACTGGGTGACGTCCTCGTGAAAGTCCATGTCCACGGCCGGAAACGTTGATGGCGGAGACGACCGACGGGAACGACGATCGAGCGAGGATTGCATCCCAATCACTTCATTAAGATATGCACTGTGACCGTCGGGGTGCTTCCGCAGCAGGCGACTGGACTGAACGAGCCCGAGCATACCCCACGGCTTCGCGTCGTTCAGATCCTCCTGGCAGACGATACACGACCCGTACTGTATCACTTCATCCGGGGGCTCCTCCATCTCCTCGTCTTCGTCCTCGCTCGCGTCCTCAAAGTTGATCGCAAAGCTCGCTTGTTGTGCCTTCATCTGAGCCATGATGGCTTCCTGCCGCGCCTTTGCGGCACGCTTCTTGAGTGTCTCTGCGTCCAAACCGGGATCCACGACCGAGACGACCTTGCGGCGCGCCTGCACCTCCTCCGGCACAAACTTGGACATTTGCTCCAAGATCCAAACCACCCGAGCCGTATAGGGCTTGAAATGCTCCGCGTGCTCCATTTCGCACACGATGTCGATCACATTCTTGCCATCCTCGAATACTTTGAGGGCAGATAGATGGCTAAACACCGACGCGCGCTCCACGAGCGCGATCATGACGAGGAAAAACGCCTGATCGAGGATCGCTTCCGCAGACGGCGGCGTCGTCCCGGACGCGTCCGTCAGCACGAGAATGTTGTAAATCGCGTAAAAGATGACTTGCAGAAGTACCTCGGACTCCAACAGGGACGGCAGAATCGAGAACGGGCCCGTCTCGATCCCGATCGGTTTCGGCACGATCACGGGATCTAGCTCGCCCGTCTTCTTCTTCAGCCGTGCCTTGAGCACCGCCTCGACCTCCTCGCGCCTATTTCGAGCATAGTGGTAATAAAACGGGTTGACCTCGTCATACAGTGCGTCCTTGAGTTCGTAGGTGCCTGTATCGGATGTTGCTTCTGGCGCCCTAAAGTTGGCGACGTCTCTGAGGACATGTTCGAAGCAGACGTCGTCCGCCATGCGTTCGGCAACACGCTTGACAAGATCAGTGTACGAGCATGGTCCGGCGGCGAGCGCATGGATGATCTCGCGCCGCACGGCGTCGGGAAGGGGCAGCTTGGTCGCGTTACCTTTCTCGGTCAAGAGCGTGATGAGGACATACAGCACCTCCTCGACCATGCTGGACAGCTGGGCACCCTCGTAGGTAGGATGAACCACTGCCCCGCGGAAGAACTGGAGGAGCTTGAAGCGATCTAGGATGCTCACGATGACCGTGTTCGGGTCGAGGACGATGAGTGACGTTTGGAGGATGAACAGATCCTGGTCATAACACAGCTCGCGCAACATGAAGTCTCGGTAGTGTAGCAATTGACCGCGAATCGGAAAGCCGTTGCGGACCCACAGTCCGGAGCGAATCTGGGCGACCATTGCAAGCACTATAGGGCCGAGCTCAACGCGTGCGTGGCGCGAGAGCATCATGCGGCTTACCTCGCAAGGGGAAATCGATCAGCGTGAGAATGTCGCCCTCGGTCGCGATTTGCATGAACAAGTCTCGCACGGTCGCGAAGCCCGCTCGACTGAGCGACTCTTCTGAAAGGATGTCGACGTTTTTCAACAGCTCTGCGAGGAGCCAGTGGAGTGAGTGATGGAAGCTGACCCAGCCTTCCAGGACGTCAAAGTCTACGATCCTATAGTCGACGTCTCCGAAGAGAACGTCATGATAGGCCGGCTTTGAGAACTTGGTCTTGTCGAGCTTATTGTTTGCCAATGTGCATACTGCGAGGATGTCCTCAACGACGATCGAGATAGCTTTAGTGAGCTGTGAAGGCGTCGACCAACCAAAGGCTTCTCCATATACTTTGATGACGCGGGAGAGAGACAGGGTGACGTTGAAGACGCTTATCCAAGCATCCGTTTCATACTCGACGTGGTTGGTGGCCGCACGCTTGTTTGGATGGACGCACATGAAAAGCTGGCACACCTTGGCAAATTTGCGAATGAACGCAGGGCTTTTGGCGATGAGATGCTGGACGGGTTGATTATGGCATAGGTAGCGGAGGTCGCTAAAGATGGGCATGAACCGCTTGGACTTGAACGGAGAGCTGTCCACGTCGAGCTCTGCGACCTCGGGGGCGTTGGCAGGGGCGTTGAGAATGCGCTTGTCGACGATGTGGTTCGTGAAGAAGTTGATGATGAGGTCGAGCAGGCGGGTGACGAGATCGTGGTACCGGACGATGTGACTTGCGACGGACGGGACGGTGAACAGCTGGAGGGCAAAATATTTGATGGACGTTTCTGCCTCTCTGTCCACGAGGAGATAGGTGTCGACGATGCGAGGATATACGGCCGCAAAGTGGCTCCCTACGGGTGATCTCAGCCGCCAAGAACGTCCCGACAGGGAAATGCCGAACCTATGGCAAGTTTGTGAGGGTGAGAGAGCGTGAGCACGGACGCATATATCTCTTTCAAGCTGATGCGCGGTTTCTTCCAGAGGCGAGCATGATACAAGAAGAGCCAATCGATCCTGCACGGGTTGGGTATCTCGCTCGGGGGATCGGAGGCGTGGGAGGACGGGCCGTAAACGTTGCTTTCGCGGCGTCTGGGGGAGAAGAGCTCGGAGGCGATGACCTCGCGGATGATGAGGGAGTCTGTCCCGAGTCGGCTGCGGGTGAGATCGAGGAGCCACTCGATGATCACGACGGCGACCTGCTCTCTAAAGGTGTCGTACGCGCGGCGAATGGTGACGCCGAGTTCGATCTTGGAGATGATCTGTGCTATCTCAAGGAGGCGGGGGACGTTCGTGTTCATATCGATGATTTCGCGACCGTGTTCGTCGATGGCAAGGGCGACGGCGGTCGCTTCCTTGCGACCACGGTTTGTGGTGTCGCAAATGAGCTGGATGACTTCGTCAAACGAGTGCTTGTCGTCGTTCCAAATGATGACCGAGTACTGGTCCTTTTGCATGGGATCGGCGGTGGGCAAGAGACGGAGGTCGGCTTCGTTGGAGGGCACGCTCGGTTCGTCTGGGGAGCAGTCGAGGGTGTCGAGCAGAAAGTCGAGGGCGTAAGCGATCGTGCGGCCCATGTTGTCCCTGAGCTCGTGAGGGAACGCAGCACGGAGGGGATAGTTGGGGACGGGAGGGATGTCGTCGGAGATGGACCGCGGGAGGACTCTTGGGGTCGCGTCGGGGGCGGCATCCAAGACGGTGTCGGGATCGCGGCGGAGAGGATGGAAGGGACAGCGGATGTCGCGGCGCCAGGCCTCTGCGTCGCCGCAGTCGCAGCAGCCACCAGACTGCTGTGCGATGAAGAAGCTGACGTTGTGATCGCGGTGCGAGCTGGCGCGGAAGCAGCGGCTGCAGAGCACGCAGCTCTCGTCGAGCGCACAGTCCCTGGGAGAGGATGAGACACGGGCGGCGGGCGGCGGGCGCACTCACTTGCACCGGAAACAGCTCTCGCCCTTGACGAAGATGTGGCTGCAGGGACGGCCAGGGACGGGCGGGTCGTCGGATCCGGCGCCGGCAAAGGCGAGCTCAGCCTGGACCTGGCCGAGGGTGGCGTGCATGGGGAGACTCGAGTTGGAGTTGGGGAGGAAGAGATGGGCGTAGGGGCCCCAGAAGGCGTCGTAGAGCTCGGAGAGGATCTCGGCGCGGGTTGCGGGCGTGAAGACGTACTTGCGCGAGCCGGGCATGGTCTCGAGGGCGAAGCGGAGGCGCGAGAGCGGGTCGGACGGCCTGTCGCGCGGGTTCATCGTCGGCGGGAATTTCGCGTTCAAGAAGCCGAGGAGGCCAGACATGCTCGCGGGCAGCGCAGAGGAGCGGGTCACGTGCAGCACCACGATGGCCTCCTCCCTCGCCGTCCTCGCCGATCGGCCGGTGCGGCTCGTCGACGGCGCCGCGATGGACTACCTCCTCATCGAGGCCGCTGCCGCCCTCCGCGCCTCCGCCGCCGTCGCCGCCGCACGCGCCAAGACCGCCGAGCGCGAGATGGCGCTCGCCGGCATCCTCCCCGCACCCCCCGCGACGAAGCCCCCCCCCGTCCCAGCGGGACAGCGTCGCGAGCACGGCCTCGCGCACACACACGGCGCAC
>JBBPMG010000675.1:0-15086 GCA_038090195.1 Boletellus deceptivus | reverse complement strand
TTTGCTCGGTGTGATGGTTGCGAGTTTCGCGTATAGGCACAGATGATGCGTGTAGTGGATGAGCAATTTCCGTCAGGAGCACTCAGTACTCTTCTCCCGTCGTCGTCATGCGGAGTCAATTTTGACGCCTATTCCATGCGGATCGTCGTCAGGCATCCCTGTGGCACATGCAAATATAATAGCTCGGTGATTGCACGCTCACCTTTCGGTCAGATCTCTAAAGAAAAGCCGAAGGATACGGTCGAGGCGCTAGTAAAGGTATTTCCAGAGACAAGTAGGAAAACGTGAGAGATGTCGCCTCAAGGCCACGCGTAAGAGGGGCGGGCGGTCGCCTGGTGTTCATCTGTCATCATCGACTCTGATCCGTGCGAGGAAGTAAAACGCCGTTACGCCTGGAAGTAAGTCAGGGCTGCTCCCTTCTCTTTTCTTTTTTTTTCCTCCGTCATGGATACCTGGACGGCGACCCACATTTTATGAGTGACCCAACGTGAAAACAGTCGTGTTGCACCCGCAAGTTGAATCTCGGAGATTAAGCTTGCGGGCACAATTTCGCGAGTTCCGTTGGAAGTCGGCGAGGTGGATGTCGGATGTGTGGTTTGCGCGCGGTCGGCACTGGACAAGTCGGCATGGATGTCTGTGGACGCGGAAGCAAGAGCGAACGCGTGTGTGAACCCTTTGGCTCCCAACACCACGCTTAGTCAGGCTTGTTCCCACTTTCCTGTCAACACCAGGAATAAATGGCGGGGCCGTTCGGCAACGGTCGGCAAAGTTGGATTTGGTTGCGGCAATCGCCAGCCTCTTACTCGACACCCATCATAATCTTATCAGAGTCTAGACTCCACCTTCAATATAATTTTATAGCAAGTAAGAATGAGAATACAATAAAAAGCCAGACTCGGAGAGGCCAGCGATTCTCGTAGCATACCAGCGAGACACGGTAAACAACAAAGAAAAGACAGAGGCAAGGGGTGACTGGTAGGGGGCGACGTGGCGATTGGGGGTGCCGGTGAATAGGGGGAAAGGGCGCCAGAGGGGCCAGGGACAGGGACAACGACGGGACAGTAGTAAGCGATGGGAACGACAGCGGGGACGACAGTGACAACGACAACGATAGCAGTAATAACAGCGACTGCAATGGGAAACGACAGCGAGAGGGCCAACGGCGGCGACGGCAGCGACAGTGATGGCGGACGGACGGCGTAGCCCTAGAGGCGATCGGGAAGGCGTGGGAAGCGACGCTGCTACCGAGGATGGCGTAGTGGATAAGTACATTGTTTATTTATTTCCGGTGCTGAACAAGCCTGTTAAGTTAAACAAGACAACCGTGGATAAAAGCCGATTGGTTTGACCTATTCCGGCTGACAGTCTCCAGTCGGGACACGGTAACCATGGGTGTCCTGTCAATCCTTGCTCTTTTCTCGCTCGAAAAGGACGGAGGTCCACCGCGGCGCTGTTCATACGGGGCATGAGCTCGCCTCGTGCACACGCCGTGCTGCCACTTCGCAGGCGTGGTACGCGCAGCACTTTATTGTGCGCAAGTTCCGCCGCGTCCCCGCGAGGCGGCGCTGTGCGACATGCGGCCCGCAACCACGCGCAAACTGACCAAGGACTATAAGTAGATCTGCGCTTGTTCTTACGTCTGTCGGAATCCCCTCGCTTTGTCCAGCCTGTCTACTTAAGTGGCTTGCTGCGCGAGCCCGCCTCACCACCGTTCCTCCTCGATCCCGCTCTCTCTGCTCAAGATGACACACCTTCTCTTTCTCTTCCTCGTAGCCTTGATGCCTATCTTTGTCTCCGCCCACGGGTATATCGGGTCCGTGACCATTGGTGGCACATCGTACCCAGGTAACCAGCCGGGTGGCGCTACCAACCCGAGCGTCATCAGACAGGTCGGTCTCTGTCCGAGTTCCTCTGCCTGACCTCATACCTGGAATTAGGTGTCGACGATCTCCCCTGTCAAAGGCGCGGACAATCCGTCCCTCTATTGTGGCATGAATGCGACCTTGGCTTCGGATGTTGCCAATGTCACTGCCGGAACCCAGATCCTAGTCCATTGGGTTGGTGGTGCCACCGGTAGCGGGCATGTGCGCCCTCCATCACTCTATCACTGCCATGGAAACTAAGGCTCTTGACAGTGGCCCCACACCACCGGACCCCTCATGCATTACATGACCAAGTGCAGTGGCAGCTGTGCAACCTATGATTCTACCGATTCAGAGTGGTTCAAGATCTCGGAGCTCGGCGTCGAACCGGATGGCACTAGCTGGTATCAAGCTAACATTGGTGCGTTGATCTGTATACTGATGAGATTTGGTCGATCGCTGATCTGTCAACTTTAGCTGCGGGCGAGCCTGCAAACGTGACCATCCCTTCCAACATTACGCCTGGGAACTACCTCCTCCGCTCTGAGATCATCGCCCTTCAGCTTGCTATGTCAGTGGGCGGTGCGGAGTTTTACCCGGGCTGCATCCAACTCAGCGTGTCAGGCTCGGGGAGCAGCGGACCGACGAGCAGCGAAGAGTGCGAGTTTCCTGGGTGCTATACGGACAGTGAAGCTGGCATTTACGACCCCAACGTGAGACTTGTGATCTGCATTCGCGAACGAGACCTGAAAGCGAGTGATAGATTTACAACCCACCTTTGACGTACACCTTCCCTGGTCCCCCTGTGGCGTCCTTCATTCAGGCCTCTGGATCTCAAGAGGGAGGCACTCAACCTTCTGGATCCTCTGGCGGTTCTTCTCCCGCGTCGACGATGGCGTCGTCCTCGCCCTCACCCACGGGCTCAGGCTCATCCACGGGCTCGGGCTCATCCTCGGTCTCGCCCCCGAACGGTGAGTTCTATCCCCTGATTCATTTATTCTAGCCCTTTCCGCTCGCTCTTCTTTTTTGCTGTTATTCCTTACCAAATGTGACAGAGCCCACTGACACTTACTCTCCTTCCGCAACGACACCAAACATGTCCACGTTCACTCCTTCTGCGACTTCCAATCCTTCGGAACTAGGGGCCAGCTGCTACCTGTCGTCGTCGTCTACTAGCCAGCTACTCTCGAAGCGGGACGGCTCGAAGCGGGGGTCGCACAAGCGCCGTCTCGTCCGGCGCACCTAGACGACGCGGACCTTCACGCTGGGGTATGTGGTTGTTGGGGACAGACGGGTGCACGTGGCCGCTCTTTGGATCTTGTGCATGATCGTGGCTTGAAGCCAGTCTCGGTTGGTGGGCCGGTACCCACCGACGCATCGACGATCCGAATGACGGACGCCGTGTCGCGCAAGTCGCGAGGCGGCGGCGACATCATGGCCCCGTTCGATCTCTTTCCTCACTCACGAGCGTTGAATCCTCTCGTTTCCTGCTGGCAGTGTTCTTGCATTCTTTCTCTTTTCCTCGCCGTTCATTGATCGTTACTTAAGTTATACACCTTGCGCTTGCTGTCTGTTCCTTCTTGCCACTCTTTTCTGTAGATCGACCGTCCTGTGTGTATATGTGATGTGTAGACCACTGTATCTGTATTCTGGTATTGTCCCGAAAGACGTGCGGTGTGATTTTTGCGATTGGTTCTCCGAGTTCCGAGTGGCGTCGGTGGGAGGGACTGGCCGCGCGGGCTGCTCAGGACCCTGGGACGGACGGTCGCCGTGCGCGTCGAGGGAGGATCCTGATCGAATTCATATCCGGATCCATATGCATGTCCACGACCGAGTGCGAACGCGGTGTGCGAGCTGCGGTCATGCTCCGAGGGAATGGAAATGGATGTTCGCCCGCATCGTTTCGAGATGCAGTATGCGCTGGCACGGCCGAGGAACGGGCGAGTGATAGGCTCGTGGAGATAACGAGGCAGATAGGCCCCTCCTCTGTCAGGCCGAGTGGGCACAAGGTGGCCGGGCGGGTTATCTGATGGCACGTGGCCAGAAGGCACGTGCTCCCTTTGCGTCGTCCCCTGGCGTGATGCGCGCCGCTCTGCGAAGTCGTGCGGAACACAAGGAAATGGAAGGCCGCACGGTCGCCTCGTGAGGACTGCGTCGTGGGCCCCCCCGTCCCTCGCCATGCGCCGATATATGTTCGCTGCCCCGTCCCCCCCCCTCGTCCCTGCGCGCCTCCCTCTCCCCGATAGCCACTGACGGATCGACGCCAGCATGCGTTCGCTCTGGACTCTTCTGATCCCGCTTCTCTCGTGTCTGCGCCGGGTTCGCGCGCACGGCTACGTCGCGCAGGTGACCATCGACGGCCAGGTGTACTCTGGAAACCTGCCCAACGCCCAACCGACGCCGTCCATCGTGCGCCAGATCAACACGATCGACCCCGTCAAGGGCGCGTCGAACCCGTACCTCAACTGTGGCCAGGACGCGCAAAAGGCCGCCCTCGTCGCGGACGCGAACCCGGGCAGTCACCTCCACTTTCTCTGGAAGGACGGCGACGGGACCAACGTGAGTGACCCCGTGTCTTGAGGCGGAAAGGGGGGAGTGGGCGGGGGACGTTGTTGACCCGGGCGTGCACAGTGGCCACACGACATTGGGCCCATCATGACCTACATGGCGTCGTGTGGCAACACCACCTGCGACCAGTACGACGCGACCGACGCCGAGTGGTTCAAGATCGAGGAGACGGGCCTCGAGCCGGGCAACACCACCTGGTACCAGCAGAACATCAGTACGTGGTCCAGACCCTGGTGCGCGCGCACGCAGACGCTGACGTGCGCGGAGTGAACGGCAGTCCGGCCAACGTGACCCTCCCGGCGACGCTGCAGAGCGGACAGTATCTCATCCGACACGAGATCATCGCCCTCCATCTCGCCACCACGATGGGCGGCGCCGAGTTCTACCCGTCGTGCACGCAGGTGCGCTTTTGCTCTTGTGTGTGTGTGTATGGCTGGCGCGGTTGTCCGACACGCTGAACGCGACCAGGTCAACGTGGGCGGGTCTCAAACCGGAACGGCCACGGCGAGCGACGAGGTGACGTTCCCGGGTGGCTACTCGGACAGCGACCCTGGGATCTACGACCCGACCGTGTTCGACACGCCCGTCGAGTACACTTTTCCGGGTCCGCCTGTCGCCACGCTCGTCGCCTCGGGGTCGTCGTCGTCGTCGTCGTCGGCTTCGTCGGCCGGTGCGTCCGCGAGCAGTGCGGTGTCAAGTACCTCGGGCGCGACGCCGTCTGCGTCACCGACGCTCGCGTCTGCGGGCTCTGTGACGTGCGCGGTCCGACAACGGTCGCTTGCGGTCCACAAGCGAAGACGGAGTCTCTCGCGCGTGATGGGTGCATGGATCAGGTCGATTGGGTCGTAAACGGACGGATTTTCGTTTCTGGACGGAGAGGGAGAGTGTGCGCGCTCCATATTATCTATTGTCTGTCGGGGAGTGTAGGATCTGGGAGCGGAGTAGTTTATTGCTTGTATGTACGAAATGGGTCGTGGAACACGTCGATGGCAAACGCTTGATGGCATTGATGGAAACGCCGTGTGAGAAGAGAATCGCCGTGGATCGAATTCCGTGCAAGGCGGGCCCCTGGCGACGATATTTTCGTCGCGACGTGCGAAGGGTGTCTGCGCTCGGGCATCAAACGGGCAGGCGACCGTTCTCATCCGGGCACACGCATCTAAACCCTCCCGTAAGTAGCAGGCGTGCGTACCAACAAAAAAAAAGACTGTTCCTGACAACGCTCCCGTCCGTCGTGGGTGAAACGCTTGGACGAGGATGTCTAGATGGACGGACACACGCGCACCCGCCTCTCGTGTGCCCTCCTTGGCGTTCCTGTTCCGTTGCAGCGCACTCGGCCGAGGCGTCGTTTGCCGCAGGACGTTGATCTGGACATCAGCGCAGGCGGATCCTGTTCTGCGCGGTGACGGACAAGGGCAGGGTGTCGCTCAGCGCACGCAATGCTGGACGCCTCGGCTCGAGAACGCGCTGCGTCTGGTGGTTCTGGACGAGGTCACGTTCGGGTCGGGATCGTGTCGTTCAGTGGCATGGGCGAGAGGCGAGCCAACACGGAGACGTTGGATCGGTGCGAGCGATCCATCGATCGCGGTGCGAGATAGCACGCACTGGGTCCCGCGCACGCCAAACGTTGTGAGCGCTCGAAAAAGACGGACAACGCGAGTGGTCGATACCAAAGAGGAGACCGAGCGGCCGCACAAGCGACAACGTCCCACCGTGCCCGTGTGCGTGGTGTCGTCGCCCTGCGCTTGGCCGACCGCGTGCCCCGCCGAGCCCAGAGCGACTTTCTGGAACATGGGAACGCCGCGGGCGTAGACCACGCTCGTTGCACCCGCGCAGGCCGGTCCTTGCGACCGCCCCACCGCGCGCTCCTCTTCGAGTCACGTACGTACGTACCCGTCTGCGACGACTTTGGCTGAAACGAGGCAAGCGCCGAGCTCAGTTCGCGCACCACGGACCGTCGCAGGTCGCACACGTCAAGTTACAGCAGACGGTGCCATAACGCCTTGGGATGTGGTTCCCGAGTTGTCACCGTGTTGAGGGCGCGGGTGGGTCGCCGCGTTTGCTGCGTACGCACGGTCCGTCGTCCCTCGGCGACCCGGAAGCATGCCGATCGCAGACATCACGGGCATCGCGCGTCCCTCGCCGAGAACCTGAGCTAGCCCAAACGCGGATCCAAACCTTGTGTGAGAATGCGCACCAGACGTTTGTGTTGTAAAAAAAAATTCGTAGACGTTCCGAACCTGCGGATCTTCTTTTGTTTCTTTCTCGGTGGGATCCTCATCATGATGGTCCGAAGCGCGGATGACGTTCCGTGAGAAGGACCGTTGCCAACCGACGGTCGGGACAACTTCGCATTGTGGGCTCGCAGGGTAGTCAATATGTAGAGTTCGAAATGGAATTAAGCTCAAAGGAGCGCATTTTTGGTACACATGTAAAGAACCAAAGTACGTCTATTAATCCGATGTCATTCCAAACACTGGCGAGGGAGTACAAGTCATCCCGTAGCTATATGGAAAACAGGTCTATCATGCGTGTAAGCATCGATCGTAGCGCGGAACAAACCAAACGCACATAAACTTTAGAGCTTCAGGCCAAGATCGATGTTCAGCTTGGCAACAATGGTCGCAACCGACTTCAACAACACTGTCAGGGAGCCATCGAGACCGAGCACGAGACCGTCAACAGCCTTGACAAGTGTGCCGACCAACGCGCCAACTTCGACGAGAAGAACTTTGACGTCGGCAGCAACTTTGACATCAACCTTGAGGTCAAGGATGTGGCCAAGAGCCTTGATGATCAACTACAACCAACAATGAGCTCGACCACCAACACCAGGATAGAACAAGAGCTACCTCGACATCCGCGCCGACAAGGACAGCGAGTTGAGGGACAGTCAGCTTGCCCTTTCCATGAGCAGGTGCCAAAATAACATCGAGATCTACGCCAACGAGAGCATCAACCTCAACGAGGGCCTTGTTGAGTGCAACCTTGACAGTAGCAAGGAGCTTAGCGACCACATCGACGGACAAATCACCAGCAACGAGCGCGTCTACCAAATCGTGAGGAAACAAATCGCAAGGCTGACATCCGACGTACCCAATTCGACAACGACGGGCTTAACGTCGGCCAACAGGTCAGCAAAGACGAGCGCAACAGACGGGTGGTCGCCGCGAGCATGGTGAATGTGAGACTCGATGTGCTTGACAGCATCCGTAATCTGCTTGTGGGCATCCCGGACGTGGACCCCGTTTCCAGCGCGCCCGGTCTCGCCCTCAAGGGCCTTGACCACATCACCAGAGGAGCCGGTCTTGGAAGAAGGGAACTTGGGAGAGGGTCCCTTGGCAGGCGAAAACTTAGCAGGCTTGTGCTCGGGCACCGAAGGCGACGACCCCTTGTGAGAGATACCACCTGGTACAGAGACGGGGATGGCGCTACCAAAGGTAGCCAGAGCGGCAACAATCAAAGCAGATGCAAAAGAGCGCATTTTTAAAAAAGGAATGTGAGACGTCTGTAAAAGACAAGGGGCGGTAGGGGACGAGAGGTGCCAAAGGATGACAAGAAATCGATAGGGCAACGTTGACCAGTGGGCTGCATTATATACCCTCGGGACTTGTCGGGGGGTCGACCGTCGCCAGTTTTTTTTCAGACTTCTTGACTCTTGGGCTTCCACGGTCAGACGCGATGATGTGAACTTTGCATAAAGCGGCGGAGCCGGAACACACGGCGTGGAGCGGCGTATACGTTACCTCCGGCTGGAAATAATGTAATTGGCAAGGTCTGCATTGGCCCTGACAAGCCACCAATAAGGATATTCTCAAGCCTCTTGAACGAGGGTGAGCGAGTCGTAGATCTTGCCCTCTGTTTTGTAGGCCGAACCGTTGTCCAACCTGAAAGACGCTTGGATCATGGAATGATCCGTCGGATTTGAATCAATCCTGAAACACGACTACCAAAGAAGCTTAAAGTTGCGCTCCTTCGCTTGAGTCACATCATTGCGACATTGGAAGAGTTGATCAGCCTACCGACCTATTATGGTTGGAATAACCTTAGTGGCCACGGGAAGAAACAGAGACTTACGGCGCATTGTTCGTAAGCGTCGTTAGCCGAGGAGCAGCCCTTTTGCGCAGTGTAGGCTGTAGCTGCCGGGCAAGTACTCACAGAGATCTGGAGGCTGGGGGCCAACCCGTCGTACTACACGCACCACCTACCTCGGCCAAACGTGTCAGCTGCATGGGACTCTATGTACCAGAGTATCTTCCAAGTACCACTCGTGTTGGCCATGCCTGAGGAAGTGTCAGTAAACATGCACAAACACACGTATCACTTGACTGGCGCTGCGCCGTCCGTTGCGGCCTAGCCATGTCAAAGTACATTCCGTCCCTCGAGAGCTTCGCGAAGGTGCTTCCAAGTTCCCTACGAACTCAGGTACACTCGTTTCTGACCCTACTTTCAGGGTGCCGTCGCGACCGCAGCAGGGGTGACCACCATAGGTTCGTGTGACCTGCAATCGCGAGGCGAACCTCTCAAACAGTCTTGTCCGATTCTGCTTCATGTAGGATGTGGTCTGCTGTATTACGGTCAAAACTACCTCATATATCCCTCCGCTTTCCCGCCCGGTTCTCGCACAGGTCTGTTGTCTCCCTTTACCAAACATTCGTGCAGGCCACGAGCCCCGAGTCTGCCTAGAGGTCGATGTCCCAAGCAAGTATGGATTGGTCTATGAAGACCTCCCTTTGCGCACAGAGGATGGTATCTCGTTGTACTGTTATCTGCTCATGCAGCGCAAGGAGATATCTCATACTCATGCTTTGCATGTCAATTGGACCGAAGAACAATCCAACGAAGACGTATGCCCTCTCGACCTTGTTCTCGTCGTCGTTCCGCTTATCTTGCCTTATGGGATAGTTTGCGGCCACCCGACCCACTGTCGTCATGTTTCATGGCAATGGCGGCAATCACGGTCATCGGATACCGCTAGCGAGAATATTTTATGTCAAGATGCGCTGCAATGTCCTCATGCTATCCTACCGAGGGTGGGTCTCTATGCAATCGTGCACAAGGTGGCCTCGTTGACATTCCTTTGGATAGCTACGGCCATTCCGAGGGATCTCCGTCGGAGGCAGGTATGACACCGACGCTTCGGAGACAGCGTAAACGGTTGAATCCCCATACCCTCAGGCTTATGTATAGACGCGCAAACGGCCTTGGACTATGTTACGTCCCATCCTTACTTGCAGAAAACTCCCGTGGTGTGTCCCCCTATCGGTTTCTATTTTTGCAATGTGTTGGATGAAAGTCCCGTTAGATTTTGTATGGTCAGTCGATTGGGGGTGCAGTTGCTATCCATCTTGCCAGTCAGAATCCTTCCAAGGTTTGTTTTGCCGACCTTTTTCGTGTGTCCTGATCAGAGACCTGTCTTCGTCGACAGGTTACTGCGCTCATTCTTGAGAACACGTTCACGAACCTTCCGCGACTCGTTCCGCATGCACTTCCGATTCTCTCACCGCTGACGTTCTTGTGTCATCAAAAATGGGACTCTGCGTCGAAAATACCGCTCATCCCGAGGAGCACCCCGATTTTGATGCTGAGCGGTGTCCAGGACGAGGTCGTACCGCGCGAGCATATGCAAGAATTGTGGGAGATTGTTGCTCGACGTCAGGGCGCCAAGGTTGAAGCAGACCGTGAACCTAAAGCCGACACATCGCAAGTTGGAGATGGCAAATCCAAGTTTGTCGAATTTCCATCAGGGTCACACAGTACGTTTCTTTGAACGTCCTCCGCGTTTGCTAGCCCAGTCTTTTTTTCAGACGATACCTGTGTCCAGCAAGGGTATTGGACGGCAGTGGCAGAGTTTATGACGAGTGTTTTACAACCATGATCCTAGATTTACACCTCTCTCATATGGCAGTTGCGGATTCTCCATCGTATTGTGCAGTGACAACCTTCTGGTATGCATTCAACTGGTCACGTATACAAGCGTGATGGCGGGCGTTGCGCATCAAGAGTACGACACCCTAACCCTCGTACCGATAGGCAACCATGGCCTCGATCCGGTGCACGTCCGTACTGAAGCTGCGTAGCTTGACTTGCTGACTTTTGCTTGCCTCGATCGCCAGTGGATCCGTGTCTACCCACTCGTCGGCGGGCACGTCGGCCGAGTCGTGGGTGTACGCCAATATATTGAAGACCGTAGGATCGTCGATGATGGGTAGAAAGGTCACCGTGGAGACAATTTGTTTCAGGATATAACGGATCTCGGCCTGGATCTCTGATTCGGGCTTTGGGGGTGGCCTGAGGAGGTAGTGGTCTCGCAAACACGCACGCACACATGTGCCAAAGGCCGTCACGTACGGTTCTGCAGACTCGGCGGGAGATTCGACGAGGTTGACGTCAAACACCCATCGTTCGAGCGGGAGCCGGGTGTCTTTGGAGATGATCGCAAGGACGAGCTGGGTGACGGACCCGGTCAAGAGCCATTCTGGACGGGCGTGAGCTCTCTCGCTGACAAGCGTGCGCGCGCGACGCACTGTTGACCTGCGTGAGGATGCTGTTGTGTCGGCCGTCGATCAGCCACTTGGGTCAGGGCGGAGGCAAGGACGGACGCGCGCACCGATCGAGGTAGTTTTCCAGTGCGAGGTCCTGTGTGACGAGCACGGTCTGACCGTACTTTTTGACCATGTGAAAGTCGTCGGAAGGGTAGACGCCCCTCTGGAACAGGATGCTGTCGTGCGCGTCAGGCGGGACGGGGTGGGCGGGGTGGCGACGTACGTGTTGGCTGCGTATTTGAAGAATTCGGTGACGAGGTCCGTCGAGCCTTTGAGGGTGATGGCCTGGCGGGTCGGCGCCTGCGATGTCGCCATGGCGTGTCGGACGAAAAGGCGTGTCGAAACGAGCGGGACGTGGACGCGTGGGTCGTCACGTGGTCTATGACGACGGGTGGACGCCCTTGGGGGCCACAGACGGGGCGACCACCGCCATGGCGGACGAGATCCCGGTCGAGGATCCCACATCCCAGTCCAACTACCGCCACATCAAAACCACTCATCTCGCCCTCGATTGGTCCCTCGATTTCGACAACAGCACCATCCATGGCTCCGCGACCCACAGCCTACTCGCGATCGTGGACGTCTCCGAGGTCATGTACATCCCCTCCCTGTCGCCGCCCCGACAGGCTTGATCACCAGAGATCACAGCTTCGACACCCGCGCATTGGTCATCGACTCGGTCGAGGTGAATGGGAGCACTGTCGAGGTCTGTCTCCGTCTTATCACCTCGATCGCTCTGCATCCATGTCCATCCAGCCGAGGCTCGACCCGGAGCATCCCATCATGGGATCGGCCCTTCATATCCCCCTCCCATCCACTCGGAAAGGGGATGTGGTGTCGGTGAAGATCGCCTACAAGACGACGGTGGATGCACCGGCGCTGTTGTGGCTGGAGAAAGAGTATGCTCGCGCTAGATCAGGCTCCTATCTGGCAGTCGCTCAACGGTGTGGATAGGCAGACGGAGGGGAAGAGGTTCCCGTACCTGTTCAGTCAGTGCCAGCCGATTTATGCACGGAGTATTGCACCATTGCAAGGTATTTCGGATCGGACGCTCTGTTTGGATTTCTGCTGACGTTCGTGCTTCCAAGATACGCCGTCTGTGAAGCTGGTGGGTTTTGCCTCCGAAGAGACATGGGGGGTCTGACCTGCACGGTAGACGTACGATGCCAAAGTGACATCGGTGCTCCCGGTGCTCCTTTCTGCTCTGCGGGTCTCACCACCGAATGAGCCACCTCACGGAGGAAAGGTGATCGGGAAGGATGCAGTCACTTATGAATACAACCAGGTTCGCACACTCCCGTTTGCAGATTCATGCACCTAAAGTGACGGTGTTATTTCTAGCCCGTTCCTATTCCTTCCTACCTGTTGGCGATCGCAGCGGGGGACTTGCGCTACAAGCCGTTTACAGTGCCATCGGGAAAGGAATGGCGGAGCGGAGTATGGACAGAGCCAGAGTTGCTGGACGCTGCTTTCGACGAATTTCACGAAGACACCCCTAGGTAATTTGTGTCCTTGGTATCTGGCGCCACATTGCTCATCCGCATCAACCTTAGATTCCTCGCTGCTGCAGAGGATCTGGCAGGCACGTACAGATTCACAGTGTACGATATCCTCGTACTTCCATATTCCTTCCCTTATGGTGGCATGGTGAGTTGGCATTCTCTCCCTCAAGACGATCCGGAATCTCAAGGCTTGCCTCAGGAAAATCCTTGTATATCATTCATCACCCCAAGTAAGCTGATGACCGTAATCGGGATATGGGCTCTGAAGTCGCCTTTTCAGCACTGATCACGGGGGATAGGTCACTGACAGACGTGGTGATCCATGAACTGACCCATTCCTGGTTCGGAAATGGGGTGACGTTAGTGCTATACTTCCCCTGGCGGCGGTGCAGTCCGCTGATCTGTATCCAGCCATGCACATGCCTCACACTTTTGGTTGAACGAGGGCTGGACGACTTACATTGAGCGACTGTTACTTCAGATCATCCATTCCTCTGGACGTCGTGGGCTGTCATTCGTGACTGGATACAAAGACCTTGTGGATGATTTAATACTGTACGAGTCTATTCCGAGATACCAAAGGCTGGTCATCGCATTCGACGTCGGTGAGGATCCGGATGCGGCGTACAGCAATGTACCTTATGACAAGGGTGGGAACCTGCTCCTTCTTCTTGGTACGTCCAACAAGTGCATCAGTTTGCCGTGGGTATTGACCGGGTTCTCGCAGAACAAACCCTGGGAGACATTGATATCCTGCTTCCGTATATCAAGGCGTACGTGAATAAATTCTTCGGTACTAGCATCACAACCTGGGACTGGAAGGACCATCTATATTCCTACTTCGCTGGCCAGCAGGACAAGATCAGTGCCCTGGACACGATTGATTGGAATGTAAGTGCTTCGGTATTGTATCACAAGACGCAAGTGCACTGACCATGTAGGCATGGTTTTTTGGCGAAGGGATCACGTTGCCAAAGAAGCCCCAGTATGATGAGACGCTTGTTACTGTAGCGTACAACCTGGCGAGGCGTTGGGACGCCTCTCGGGATGTTGAGGACCCGTCTGATTTGGACTTTAAGCCGTCTGACCTTGACAAACTCAACAGCAACCAACGAGGCGAGTTACATTGCTGTTACTTGCGTTTTTGGTAAGCCTGATTGAGGAGCATACAGTCGTGTTTTTGGCGCAGCTGGAAACCTACGAAGCGCTCCCGTCGAGCCACTTGTATTACCTCGATTCACTTTACACGTTCTCCCACACTACCAACGCAGAGATTCGCGCGGCGTTTTACCTTGTCGTGCTCAAGGACCCTGCCTCCGGTGCTGCCAGACAGTTTTCGCGGCCCGTCCTCGACTGGTTGGTCGGGAAGGAGACTGGCCATATTCAAGGTCGGATGAAATTCTGCAGGCCGCTTTTTAGGGCGGCGAACAGGGTCGATCACGAGCAGACAGTCGATGCGTATGAGAGTGCCCGGTTGCTGTTCCACCCGATCGCTCGAAAACTCATTGAGCAGGTATGTCCTGGGCTCTTGATGACTTGGTGATGTTTGACGATGTCACATTTTGTTGCAGGATTTGGGTATCGAATCCTCGAGTTCCCAGCGAGTTGCATCGGCGTAGTAGAGTCGTCGAGACCGTCATGTGCATGCGGATAGACGGATACTGATGCTGGAGGAGTCTGTCGACACGGGTTACGGAGTTGCATTGTTGACTTCCTGTGCGGGTTCAAAAATGAGTCTACCTTGTCAGGTCGACGTACTGGCGGGACGTGGCCACACATGTCCGACGTGATTTTGTCCATCGTCGCCCTTTAGAAGGGCGGGAGCGGAAAGAATTCGGTTCGCGTTGGTCTTCATACGTGGTGCTCCGGACGTCCCTGAAATCGTGTTACTGTGTTTTCTTGATCTGCATGCTCTGGAAGCGGGGACTGGCACAATTCTCCTTTTTTTTTTGCCTGATTCGGTGAGGATCAAGCTAAGGGTCGATGCTTTCGTTTGTATGGGAAGCCGGACAACCGTGCTTCGACTTCGACCGAATGGCATACTCCATTTGGCCGATCTAAAAACCGAGAAATTTAAATTTTAAAATAGCAAATAGCAATCCGCCAATTTCAAGTCGAGTTCTATGGCACATTCATCCTACTGTGTTTGTTTAATGGCAGCGATACCCTGTGGGCGCCAGCTGCAGGCCAACCCTCGCGGAGTGCATGCCATGTCCAAACGGGTCTGCAAAGTGCGCTAGGGACCCCAGCCTGGGTGAGGTGAACTGTGAGGGCCCATGAACGAACGTCATGTCTAGGGCGTGGGTGCAGCAGGTGTTGCTTACCTACGCTCGTCCAAAGACGGGCTCGTCCCTCGTCGCAGAGTCACATGTCTTCGTTGATAATGTACATTATGAGTGTTTCCTGCGCCTTCCCAAATCCCTGCGGGTTGTCCAGTGGCTATGCATGCACGACACAGCGACTGCGTACGGACGAGCACATGTCCACTAGCAGGCTCGTCTGCTAGCGAGCTCGTGCTCATGGATGCGCAGTGCCGGTCGTCAATTGTGATGGGTGATGGGGACTGGAGGGCGAGTGTGAGTGGCGGCAGGAGCACGAGGGACGGTGAG
>JBBPMG010000674.1:0-15107 GCA_038090195.1 Boletellus deceptivus | reverse complement strand
CACAGCGGCTCGTTGCCGCTTCCCTTCCCGACCGCGTACGTGTGGACGTGCGGACGTGTGGGATCCAAGCGCGCGGGCGCGGGACGGACATTGTCGTCCGACACGTCAACGACGCGGCGCGAATGGGGGACCGTCGCCTTATCCTGCGTGCCGCGTGCCGGGTACGGACGAGGGCGAGCGTCAACGCGACAGGGCAGCGAGTCGTGACCGGGATCGTCGACAGGACCGCGAAGGGCTCCTTGACGACGGCGGCCCGGCCGTGGCAAACCGTTGGAGCGCGTCCGTCGCTTGTCGCCGGAACGCGCGAGGACCACGAGTCCCCCCCGCCCCTCCCAGCCCTGCGCGCGAACGGACGGAGACGACGCCCTCAGGGGGGGAAAGGGGGTCGGCTGCCTGATCAGGCACACCCGAGGACAACCCACAAACGAGACACGCGACATCCCGCGGTCCGGATCCACACACACACATACCCCTTGACCGCCCACGATAACATAGACAGGAGGAGAGGGAGGGGGTATACGCTGTTCCCCTTCAGTCACGTCTGCATCCCCTGGACGAACGACCACGACCACGACCCTTTCTTTCCTTGTCTGTTCCAAACCGTCCTCCCGCCACCCCTCGGTTTCGTGCCCTCCCTTGAAGAGAGGATCATGTCGGCGCTCATTCCAACCTGGATCGCCGGGATCGCATGCTCACCAGCAGGTGATTGCCCCTCCACACACACGCGCACGCACGCTTTTACGACCCGTCCTGGAGCGACACCCACCGCCCGTCGACGTACCCCCACACGATCCCCTTGGGGAGTATGATCGTCTTGAGCGTCGGACACGCCTTGTGCCACGAGGTCGCGATCTCCGATTCGTTTTCGGACGAGAGGCTGCCCGGGGCCATAAAGGTGAGGTACCGGAGCGCTTTAAAGTGGCTCAACGAGGGCGCCGTCTCGAGGAGGAGTTCCTACACACGCACACACGCGCGCGGGGGAGGACGTCAGCACGCGAGGGGAAGAGCAAAAGAAAGGCCGCCCTCGACTTGCGTGGGTCGAATGCCGCACAAAGACGACGGCGTGGAGCGCTTCGAGCGTGGGCAGTCGGGTCGAGATCTCCGTGATGAGCGCCGCGGGCGATCCGAAATCGAACGACATCACCGTCAGCCGTCGGAGCGGACGGGTGGACAGCAGGAGCGCGTCGAGCGACGAGGTCGCGTCCCCCGGGTAGAGCGACATGGACACGCTCTCCACCGGCCGGCCACGGACAAAGTCGGCGGTGATGTGCGGCGAGGACAGCACGGTGCGAAAGTGTCTGAGCCGGGGGAGGGCCTCGGGTGGGAGAGGAAACGCGTGCACGGGGTTGAAGCCTCGCAAGCAAATCTCGACGACGTTGTGCTGCGTCTCAAAGAAGCGGGCGAGGAGAGGCTCGCATCGCATCGAGGTGGTAAACACCTTGAGGGAGAAGGTGCATCCCTGGAGGATCCACGCGAGGTTGGACGCAATGTCCGCCGCAGAGAACTCGAGACCGAGGTAGGAGAGGTGCACCAGTCGCTGGAGGGCACGATGGAGCAGGTGGAGGAAGTTGGCCGTCAGGATGCTGTCCGTCCATTCTAGGTCGAATCGACGGACGAATGGAGGATAGAAATCGTTTCGGGCGAGCGTCTTGACCAGCCGTACAGCGCGCTTCGGGGAAATGTCCACCAGCGCGCGGTACAGCACACGAGCAGCCACCTGGTGAGACACAGTATTGACAGTGAGGACCGAGGCAAGGTCGCCCCGCGAGATATAACCGAAAACGAGTTCCAGGGTCTCTGGAGGGAGCATCATGTCCAGCAAAGATGAGCCGAGCAGTGTTTCAGGTTTCCCTTTTCGATCGACATTCCAACACAAAGGTAATAGGATTATGCGACGTCGTATTAGTGTATATCTATATAGCGTCCTAGGCACCCCAGACCGTCCCGTGGCCTACTGCAGCTTGCTCTTGTCTGCCTGGGTCAAGCAGACAGCTCCCTCGGCGATGGCCTCCAGACGCGTGCCCTCTGCCTCCATCTCGTGGATGAGCTGACGCTCAGCAGCCTCCTGCTCCGCCTTGCTCTTGCCCTTCATCGCTGCCTTGCTGGCAGCCAAACGACGGCGGTACTCGCGGTACTTGTCATCCGTGCCAAACAGGCGATCACACCACCGGAAGGAGGTCGAGTAGTTGTTTACGAAAGCCATGTGGTGGAAGTCATGGTGCTCAGCACCGGACCAGAAAGGAAGAATGTGGCACAATGACCAAGGGAAATCTAGAGATGACACACTAAGCCATTGTTCCTCAGACGAGTGGAACGACAAACCATAACCGCTGTGGGCATCAATGGCCTGGAACAGGCGGAGCGTGATCCAGATGTAAACGGTGAAAATGTGGAGGTTGCGAGTAAGGTAGCAGTAAAGGATGGGTCCTGCCAGAGTGCCAGTGCCAAGGATGAATACCTCCGCAGGGTGGGCGTACTCGGCGGCAAGACCAAAGGGAGCCGCGTACTTGTGGTGGAGCTTGTGGATATGCTTGTACAGTGGTCCCCAATGAAGGGCCTGGTGAGCTAACCACAATCATGAACAGGTGCAAAAGACGAAAGGCCGTGCACACACACCAAAGTAGTGAAACATGTCCTCAAACACAAAGAACAAGGCGACTTGTGGGACCAGGGTCTGCCAGGACGGCAGGGGTACCTGGTAGGTCTGCATACCGAACAGTTCAGCCATGGGGTGGAACAGCCAGATCTACACATCCTGTTCAGTAACGCGGTGCGGTCGACATTGCAAGCGGGACTAACAGCAGGGAGTTCAATAGTGAAATGTGAGAAGAGAACCTGCTTCGTACACTCCCATTGCTCAGCGGGGGTAGGAATCTTGTCGGGTTGCAACTTCCATTTTTGAAAGTATGGCATAGCGTCGATGATGATCCAAGGAACACAACGCCCAAAGTATACAATCTGGAGTGAATGGTAATAAGACAACGTCGCGCCCTGCACCGGGTGCTACTCACTTCGTGCAATAGGAAGCTCATCAGACCCGTCGCGATGACAGGGTTGTTCAACCAGATGTACCACGCAGCCCAGAGCTGCTCCAGCCAGCTGACCTTGGACAGGTCGACATGCGCGTAAAGTTCATGAGCAGTCAGGTGGGCAGCTGCACCTGCCGTGGTGTTGAAGACCATGATGAGGAATAAAATGAAAATGACGCGAGGACGCTCCTTTTAAGCTGAAAAAAAAAATACAGGACACACACGATGATGGCGTGACCGGACAGCCAATCAGAGTAGATTACGTCATGCGCGTGTGACGAGTCCACTTGGGCCTCGAGCTCAAGGTCTCGTATCGCAGCGCTGGTGACTGTGAATCAGGCCTGTTGCTCTCAACGAACGTGCACATTATTTGTGTGTCTGCACCGTCGCACCCAAAACTGCATTCTTGACGCGTGTCACGTCTCTGGCCTGCATGATGCTGCTCAGACCGTGGGAAGTAACTTGGCTGACCCCGCTGATTATCCAGCACGATTACGAGTCAGATGAATCCGTTCACACTTTTCTCTGACACCACCACGCCGTTTGAGCCAGGATGGCAGCAGAAGAACAAGCTGAAAAAAGGTTCACCTTGATCACTCGCCGACTTCAAGAGGTTCTCGGAGGCGACATCATCAAGGGCATCCTTGCCGAGGGCAGATCGCCAAAATGCTACTGGGGTACGCACCTCGTTCTACACTCTTGAGCAGGAGACCAACTCACTGGTCATATTGTAGGGACTACACCCACAGGACGTCGTACGTTCTTCGTTCTCTGAAACCTTTCCTAGGGCTGATCATCCTCGTGCAGCCCACATAGGGTACTTTGTTCCACTGACGAAGATCGCGGATTTCCTCCGGGCAGGCGTGGAGGTCAAAGTTCTCCTCGCTGGTACGTAAACCGCCACCCCATCCAGCCTAGTCCCCGACGACACTCCCCAGACGTGCACGCATTCCTCGATAACCTCAAGGCACCCTTGGATCTCGTCGCTCACCGGACGAAATACTATGAATTCATCCTTCGAGCCGTCTTTACGTCGCTGGGCATACCCACCTCGAAGCTGATATTCGTGCAAGGCTCCGACTACCAGCTGTCGAGAGAGTACAATCTGGACAATTACAAGCTCTGTACGATCGTGACGGAACACGACGCCAAGAAGGCGGGATCAGAAGTCGTGAAGCAGGTCGAGAGCCCACTGCTGAGTGGACTGATTTACCCCGGGCTGCAAGCGCTCGACGAGCAGTATCTGGGCGTCGATTTCCAGTTTGGCGGTGCGGACCAGGTGCGCTTCGGGATCGTGTCGTTTGTTCTAGTGATTTAATTTTCTTCGGTGGGGAAGCGCAAAATTTTCACCCACGCCGAACTGTACCTGCCGAGACTGGGTTACGCAAAACGTGCCCATCTAATGAACACCATGGTCCCTGGTCTAATGGGCGGCAAGATGTCGTCCTCAGACCCTGATTCGAAAATAGACTTTTTAGACACGCCAGAGGCCGTAAAGAGAAAGATCAAGAAGGCATTTTGTGAAGAGGGGAACGTGACGGAGAACGGGCTACTTGCTTTCATCAAGGCCGTGTTGATACCCATAAGCGAACTACGTCTAGAGCGGTTGCGGGGCGATACGGGCGAGGATGAGGAGGAAGGGAAGGCGTCGACGGGATCCCAAAGACCGTTTGCGTCGGATGACGCGCCAGAAGGGACGGTGTTCACGATCACGCGCGAGAAAGGCGGAGGGCCCAGCCATTACCAAACTTACCAGGAGCTAGAGGACAACTTTGCGGCGAAGAAGATACACCCGGGTGATCTCAAGGCGAGCGTGCGAGATGCGATCATTAGCTTGCTCGAGCCCATACGAGCGGCGTTCTTGGCAAACGAGGAATGGCAAAGGATTGAGCAACTCGCGTACCCGGACCCTAACGCAAAGAAAGAGCCCAAAAAGAAAAAGGCGAGATTTGTTTTGTTCGTAGCATCAAGCGTTGCACGCTGATGACAATGTCATGAACATCAGGAGAGGGTGTACCATCCTCCGCCACCAGGAAAAGGCAAAGACGCCAAAGCTTCACCTGCACAAGTTGACGGCGCCGCAGCCGACGGGACGACGCGAACTGAGCCACCGGAGGGCCAGCCTGATGGAGATACAGTCCGGTCATGAGGAGCATGTACATACAACACTAGACCATTGGGAGTCCCGTGATGTAGACGAGTCTTTCATGGCATGGGTGGTGTGCACGTTGCGCATTTTCATATCCTTTGTCGTCTTCCATCACACTGCAGCGACTGCACCAGGACATCGTGTCTGGGCCCGAAGGAATGTACCCCGAAACAGATTACTACCAGATAACGGGCTATCAAGCTCACTCGAACGGATGGCGAGTGTCGCTGGACCCGGGTGGCTCGACGGCTAACCAGAATCCAGGTTCAAAAAGTTTGACGACAAACCATTGACGGCCGCGATTATCGCGACCAAGTCTAAGCTCCTCAGACCCGGGGGGAACGACGCCCCGGTCGAGCTGATCCTGGGTACGATCACCTATGCTTGTGCATCGATCGCGCGTCCGAGCCCATGACTTCCATCCATGCCGCTCCCCAGGAATCCTCCCTTCCGGCGCTTCGTACCTGCTGATGACGAGCGAGCAGATGCTCGAGTTCACGCACAGGCACCGCCTCGACCCCCCGAGGAGACCATGGAAAGCGACCGAGTTTCTGTCGTTGTCACCCATCTACTTTAGCTCACTCGAGGAGCTTGCCGCCAAGATTGCCACTTACAAACAACGACCGCGAAACAAGAACACGCGGGAGAATGGCGAGAAACCGATGGACAATAGTCAGGCGAATCGAGGGTACGTCAAGACAGGCACGGAAGTCGTCCACTATAGGGGATACTTTGAGCAGCAAAGGTGGGCGTCCTCACTGCGGACTGGCGGGCGGAGCTGTTTTTTTTCCTCTTTGCTGATGCACGCCACTCAGGACCCTGTACAGACTCCTCACACGCGATCTTGAACCGACCAAGGTTGGACTCGCTCCGCCGTCATGGCTGAGTTGCGTGCGCGTCATTTCACTCGTACTCGGAGAGTGGACCGTCGACAACCGACGCAGGGACGAGCGTCTAGACGACCCCAAACTGATCGATGTTGGCTGGACGGACGCCTTGTTTCCGTCCTTTTTTGAGCAACTCACAGGCTCGAGCGTCCATCTCAAGCTGAAACCGGCCGGGTTGATCAATCCTAATTCTAGGGTACGCGAGCCCCCTAAACGCCCCGCGCGAGTCGCCCTGATCTCGAGTTTGGGTTTTGCAGCCGCCCCACTTTTCCGAGGTCGTCGAGGACGATCTGGCGGGGCTATATGCGCGATTACGCAACTTGTTCAACCACGATGTGGATAAGAGCGGGATCCCTTTGGTCGTGCTCGTGCGCGACGAAGAGATGGCCCGCAGAGTTCTCGCGCGCGCAGGCATCGATGTCGGCTCGTGGCCCTCTGGGCTTTCAAACCTGCTTCCACTTGCTGCTACCAGGGTATGAGATAGAGTTGCCCGCGAGCCACCTTGTCTAATTGCTATTCAGGTCAGGGGTGTACCCGACCCCATTACTCTCCCCGTCGCCTGCCTCGTCGACACGCAAGAGCTCGTCAAGGCTCTGATGGAGACCTCGCCCGGGTTTACCATCCCTCACAACGCCAAGATATTGCGCATGCAGACTGACGTCAGAACGTGCGCGGGCGACGACAGTCTGTAAGTGTCTCACCCCACTCCCCCCCTCCTCCCTCCCCCCCCAAATTGAAACGCGTCCCCGTCGCGCGCGATCGCAGCTTGCAGCTACGCATGTGGACGTCGATGGCGCAAGGTCTCGCCATCGACGAGCAACGCAAGCAGCGATTGTCTCACGAGCCCGACTGCGCGCAAGTGCTCGCGCCCCCTGGCGTTACTGCCGCCGAACAGGAGCAGGGACACGCGGACGTGG
Organism: Boletellus deceptivus; assembly: GCA_038090195.1. Classification (NCBI taxonomy): domain Eukaryota; kingdom Fungi; phylum Basidiomycota; class Agaricomycetes; order Boletales; family Boletaceae; genus Boletellus; species Boletellus deceptivus. The sequence continues at coordinate 8,125 of JBBPMG010000674.1, read as the reverse complement.
ACCCCGACGACGTGGACCCCAACGATATGCCGCCCGGGCCTCGACCCACGATCGCGGACGATTTCTCCGACGACGATTGGTGACCGCGGACGTGCGGCACATACAACTTGACATGAGATGGTACGACGGACGGCGATATGATGTTTTTCTTGGGACAGAATGCCACGCGCTTTTTTTTTCTTCTTTCTGGTCGACCGCCGCTCTTGTTATTGTTGTTGTCACTGTGTTTTAGCTATCCTCATAGTCGGTTGTTTCAAAAGTTGAAACAACCATCGCAATGCATAAATGACTCATATTGTCCACTTGCACTATCGCGTATTAACACCAGGCAGTAGGGATACATGGACGACAACCCACGCTGGTGGATGGACGGTTGTTTTTGCACCAGAAAGCCACTTCGGGAGCTGCAGTGAACACATTGCTGCGCCCGTACACATGAGTGCTGTGAGGACGCTCGCGGGATACTCGACTTTTTTCTAGCTCGTGGTGTTTGCCCTTGTTTGCCCGTCGAGGGTATCGATAATCGATTAGGAAAAGTAAAACAAAACTCCCGAGGCAGACTAGGATGACGGTTGCGTGAAATTAAGAACGGGGGCATCAAACACAAAGGAAGACCACTAGCGGAGTACCTAAGTTTTCGTCGTAAAAAAGAATAGGAAGAGGAAAAGCAAGCCGTTTTGATGTCTACTGCTCCTCTTCCACCGGTTGTTCCTCCTCATACTCAGCCTCCTCCTCGACACTAACGAGCACGTCAACAACGACCCTGGCACGTGTGAATGCATACACTCACGTTGCGTCCTGGTATTGCTGGTATTCGGCGATAAGGTCTTGCATATTCGACTCAGCCTCCGTGAACTACAGCGACATTGAGCATGCTATTTCCTCGATCACAACAGTAATACAAACCTCCATTTCATCCATACCCTCTTGCGTGTACCAATGCAGGAAAGCCTTGCGCTTGAACATAGCAGTAAAGTGGTCACTAACACGCTTGAAGAGTTCTTGGATGGCAGTTGAGTTGCCCAAGAACGTGACCGCCATCTTAACACCACGAGGGGGAATGTCACACTGTGCTGATAGCACATTGTTGGGAATCCACTCGACGAAGTACGCGGAGTTCTTGTTCTGCACATTTTGCATTTGTTCTTCCACTTCCTTCATAGAAACCTTGCCGCGGAACACGGCTGCAACCTATACGAGGAAAGTGAGCTGGGGTTGGAATCCATGTACAAACTTACCGTGAGGTAGCGACCATGTCTCGGGTCCGAGGCAGCCATCATGTTCTTGGCGTCAAACATCTGTTGCGTCAACTCAGGAACAGTAACAGCACGATATTGTTGGCTGCCACGAGCAGTCAAGGGAGCGAACCCAGTCATGAAGAAGTGAAGACGAGGGAAAGGAACTGAAGGGTTATACATTAGGTGGGGTGAGAGGTACGTGGATGTGCAGCATACCCATGTTGACAGCAAGCTTGCGGAGGTCCGAATTCAATTGCCCAGGGAACCGCAGGCAGGTTGTAATACCAGACATAACGAACGACACAAGATGATTGAGGTCTCCATAGGTGGGGGTCGAAAGCTTGAGGGTCCTGAAACAGATGTCGTAAAGCGCTTCGTTGTCGATACAGAAAGTCTCGTCAGAGTTTTCCACCAGTTGGTGAACCGAAAGAGTTGCATTGTAAGGCTACAACGGACGTATATAGCGCGATTCGAGAGAGAAACAAGAGACGCACCTCGACAACAGTGTCCGAGACGGCAGGACTTGGGACAACCGAGTACGTGCACATCATGCGATCAGGGTACTCTTCCCGAATCTTGGACATGAGTAGGGTTCCCATTCCAGCACCGGTACCACCGCCAAGTGAATGGGTGATTTGGAAGCCTGTGGTCTCCCATTCAGATGAAGAACATGGTTAAATTCAAGGTATACCACCCACCCTGGAGGCAGTCGGTACCTTCAGCCTCTTTTCGGACAACATCCAAAACAGCGTCGACCAGCTCCGCACCCTCGGTGTAATCTAATGCCCACGTTATGACATGCAACATGCAATAGAAGTGCAAATGACTTACGTCCTTTTGCCCAGTTGTTACCAGCACCACTCTGTCCAAAGATGAAGTTGTCGGGGCGGAAAAGGCCACCTAAAGGGCCGGAGCGGACAGAGTCCATGGTACCGGGCTCAAGATCGACCAAAACAGCACGGGGAACGTATTTGTTGGACCCGATCTCATTATAATAGACCGAGATACGCTCGAGTTGCATGTCATTGGTTCCCTTGTAGAGACCATCCCGCTCAATACCATGCTCATCGGAGACCACTTCCCAGAACTTTGCGCCTGTTTGATGGGTTGCAAAGATAAATATATGTATAGCAGCTGTCTTAGCAAAGGACGAGTGCCTACCGATTTGGTTCCCGCACTATGGGCAAAAACACGTGCTTAGTGGCATGGTGGACAAGAAAGTGTTCGGGGCTTACCTGACCAGTCTGGATGTGGACGATTTCGCGCATGCTAAAGAGAGGGCGATCAGATTGGGGCGAACATCGAACCGCGATTAAATATTGAAACACTGAACGCGGCGCGAAAAGTCGCGCCCGACGCGCAAAAGACACGAAGGGAACGCGACAGAAAAAAGAGACACGTACATTTGGGAATAAGGAAGAGGAAGTCGTCAAAGGATGGCGTTGGGACACGAATGGGTGGTGTGGTCAAAAACGAGAGCGTGCAGCCGGGTCAAGGGTGTACGCTTATTTTTCAGGCGGCGACCCAACGTGTGGCTGTGTCGTTTTTTCCCACCTTTCCACACGAGGCTCCTTGCGTTTACGCCAACAGATCATGTAAAAGTCGGCGTTGAGGACACGTCCCGCCGTTTGTCGCCCTCGTCTAGCCTGATATTGAACATTGAACACCAATGACTGTTTTACCGCGTCCTCGAGGCATCCTGTGCGCTTCGTCATCTCGTCGGCTGTCAAACCAAGGATGGAAGGCGTGCCTGGTTACATGCTGAAGCATTGCCAGCGCAAGTCGTCCCTGATTTCAATACTTTGCACTCAACGACCATGAGTACTAATCCAACACCCATTTCGCCTAAGTTCCAGCCCACTGTGCACAAGATACCCAGTCCGGGCGCAGGGGGTGCGAGGCCGCGACGATATGTATGTGTGTTTCCCCGTGGTCATCTATTTCTTGATGGACGTATTCAACCACACAGGAACCCTTCCTGCTCAACTTCTGGTTTGTCAATGGAGTCGCTCTCCTCATGATCCTCCTTGGGATTGTACTACAAGCCGTATTATATGTATCGAACACGCGCAACGGTATGTACGTGGACTGTACTTCGAGCTGCTGGTTGTATAACGGTCACAGGCTTCGCTGTTCCCACTAAAAACGTTTTCAGCTTCGTTTCCACTCAGTTCTTGACGGTGAATACAGGCGTTTCCAGTGGCGATTTCAGTGATTGATGGCGCTGATTGCAGTCTTTTTTCCCTACGCTTCTCATCGTACCGTTTGCGTACTTTTTGTCGGTATCAGATTGGATGCTCCGATGGTATCAGGTACGTCTGGATGTGGTGGAACGCAACGGTCACGATAGCTTCCAAGTAGCCATATGTGACGCTCTCTGGGGGAAGCGCACCCGCACAAAGCAGCATCCTACTAGATTATGTAAGCATCTAGTTCCGCCCCCAATGCTTGTTGAACATTGCGCAAGCAAATTAGATCGCTCTCAAGTGCGGTGCTCATCCTTTACACTTTTTCCTCTCCACTAACATGTCTAACAGCCGGTTTGCCGTCCTTTATCATTCCCTGATGCACAAACACTACTTGATCAACATTTCGGGCCTCGTAGCACTTGCTGCCATACTATTTCAGCCTCTAGCCAGTTCTCTTTTGCAAGTGCGTCAAGTTCCTCATACGGGTGGTCTGCTTCTGTCCATTCTCAGTTCACATCATGTCGCTGAAGTGGTCTATAGATACTACTGCTCTCGTCACGGGCGCCGTTGCCCTCTCGCCCACCATAAATGACCTGGACTCTTTCTTCGCCTCAGTTGGAGTAAGTTTTATTTCCATTGAGTACATGGACTTCAACTTAAGTCAGATTAGTTTACCCTCGCTTCAGGTACGGACACCTCGGTGATGGGAGAAATGCGTTCTCACTCCCGTAGTTTACGATAGCCTAGCAGACCCACCTTTTGTCCACGGGAACTGGTCCACGGCCAAATTCCAGGTGCGGCAACTCTTGTGTACTTTGACACCTTCCGACCGCCTTGGTACTAGGCTCCACCGGGCTCTTACCTCGACGGTACTCTTGCAATAAACACCACTGCTATTCGGACAGAAGTTAATTGTGTTAGCCCAAGCTCTCTCAACGTGACGAGTACGAACGGAAGCTACGTTGCATCAGCCGCATTCCCTGGTGGATGCTCTGCAACCAATGTGTTTAGTCCTAGCAATGGAGCCGAACAATACAATGTCGTCAATGCTAGCAGTTGCGCTCCACTGGGTCTAGACATTGTGTTTCAACCAGTTGTGTTCTGGTTCTACATCAACTCCAGCACTCCCCAGGTGGCAAGTGTGTATTGTAACCCGACGATGAGTGTGTTCACCGTCGGGACGTCAATGGATCTCAGTAGTGGTGCGCTTGGTCCTTGTACGATACTAAACCCGTCGGAAGGCGCCAATAATGTCACTGGAAATCCTCTAAACGGACGACCATACAATGGGTATGTATTTATTTAATCCAACTTGTCCGCAACACTGTCCGACTCGCTGCAGAGTTGTATTTAACCAGAGCGATGATTCCTACGTTTCCTTAAGAGCCCAAGCTATTAATTTTGGCATGCCTGATGCAATCTATCGCCATGCAACCCGGCAACCCCCAGGGGTGCTGTCTGTTTTTCAAAACTCAGACGGATTCCTTAATGCTACCCAGGCCCTCTATGCAAGTACATTGATATCCATGACGCGATATTCTCCTTTAATGTATTTCTAGACCCGGTATCTCGCCCTCGCTGCCCAAGCCAATTACTTTCTCGCGAGCAACGCGACAATTCCTGCGCAACTCACAAGTGATATCCCACGTCTATTTGTAGAGTAAGGCATCTAGTGTCCGATCCCCGAGTTTATCAGGCCTCATTGTTGTTTGTAGAGCACTTCCTGCCTACATCCTTTCTCCTTTACTGATCGTCGTCGGGCTTGTCGGATTTGTGATGCACTACTTGCACAGGCAGGCACGTCGCAAACTATGGCTGACGAGCCCCCCTGGTTCTATCGCTGCCGTCGTGTCTTTGACGTCACGGTCTGGCTTTGGTGACCTCTTACTGCCATACGATGACGAGCGGCGGATGCAAGATAATCTGGCTGGCCTGACGTTCCGTTTAGATCCGCGGACTGGCGCGATCGTCGCCGATGAAGATTCCGGCGCGGCTGAGGGTCCGGAGGGGATGGCACTGTTGGGGCGTAAGAAGCCATACAATCCCACATTCGTGGTTGAAGGGGATTTGGACACACCCCTTAAAGGTTCGGATGGAGTACTATGAAGGGCGGTGGATGGTTGTAAGAACAGCCCATCTGTCTTGTCTCCGCGGTACTCTTTTCACATACTCTCCCATTCCATGTGGACACAACTTTTAATGTGCCTGGCCAGATTCCTAATTTTCACACTTTGGATTTTTGTGTCTCTAAGTGACAAACAAGTGTCAACAAGGCGGTCTACATCTAACACGGCCGAGATGCTTTTTTTTTTCATCATCATCCTCTCCTCGCTCTTGGCGGAGAGCAAGGAAAAAGTGTACACGGGGCCATGGAAAATCTTCATCGTCCACCAATATCACGTTCTGTGAGCAAGACGAATGGCAACCCCATTCAGCCTATCTGCTTTGCTCCCAGCCAAGCTCGGCGCACTCCCTTCGATGCTGTTCTAGAACTATCTGATGGCACTGCCTACCGCGGTATCAGCTTCGGTGCAGAGGAAAAGAGTGCTACCGGCGAATGTGTCTTTCAGACCGGTCAGGCATTCTCACCTCGTTATCTTGAAGCGAAGATTATCAACTGCGCATCTAGGTATGGTTGGGTACACCGAGTCTCTCACGGACCCTTCATATGAGGGTCAGATCCTCATCCTCACCTATCCTCTCATTGGGAACTATGGTGTTCCAGAGCGCCAGTCTTCCCTTGACCAACTACCGTCAGAGTTTGAGTCTTCGCGTATCCACGTTGCCGCGCTGGTCGTCGGCTCGTACTCAGACGATTACAGTCATTTTCTGGCGGCCACCTCCCTAGGTACTTGGCTCAAAGAGCATAGCATCCCGGCCATCTATGGTGTCGACACGCGTGCACTCACCAAAAAGATTCGACATAATGGCTCAATGCTTGCGAGGATTTTGGCGCGTAGACCAGGGGCTCCTCGGGGCCGTTTGCGTTCGCTCGCACCGGACTCTCAGCCGGTGTCGCGAGCGCCCTCTCCCACTGCATCCCTATCTTGGCGGGAGGATTACATCGACATCCCTTTCCACGATCCAAACCAGGACAACTTGGTCGCCGCTGTATCACTAGCATCCCCCCGAGTCTTCCGGCCAACTACCCAACCACGTTTACACCCTTCTGGACGTATCCTTCGCGTTATTGCTGTCGATGTTGGCATGAAGTATAACCAAATTCGATCTTTCACGAACCGGGGGGTGGAACTGAAAGTCGTCCCGTGGAACTATGATTTTGTTGAGGATCCCGAACCTTACGATGGACTTTTTATCTCCAACGGACCAGGTGATCCGTCGGTGCTTACCGTCACGATTACAGCGCTTTCGCGCGCACTTCAAAGGGGAGACAGACCTATATTTGGTATCTGTCTTGGGCACCAGCTACTTGCACTTGCTGCCGGTGCTAAAACGTCAAAGATGAAGTACGGTAATAGAGGTCACAACATCCCATGCACGGATGCACTGTCTGGCAGGTGTTATATCACAAGCCAGAACCATGGGTACCAGGTCGACACGGTCACCCTTCCAGCCGGCTGGAAGGAGTTGTTCAAAAATGCTAACGATGGGAGTAATGAAGGCATTTACTATGAGAACAAACCCTTCTTCTCCGTGCAATTTCATCCAGAGTCTACGCCTGGGCCTCGTGACACCGAATTTCTCTTCGATGTTTTCATCCGAAATATAGAAGAGTGCATCTCGTCCAACTCACTCGTCCCGATCTCTCCTCCTGGAGGTCGGAAGGAGGAGAATGATAAACGCAATCCCCGTGCAGACGTTCAGAAAGTTCTTATTTTGGGTTCTGGCGGTCTGTCTATTGGACAGGCAGGGGAATTTGATTATTCTGGATCACAAGCCATCAAGGCTCTCAAAGAAGAGGGCATATACACAATCCTCGTAAACCCAAACATTGCGACCATTGCAACGTCCAAGGGTTTGGCTGACAAGGTTTACTTCCTCCCTGTAACCCCCGACTTTGTCCGCAAGATAATCAAGTACGAGAAACCTGATGGTATCTACGTCACATTCGGTGGCCAGACGGCGTTGAACGTTGGTATCAAGCTCAAGGATGAGTTTGGTGCCCTCGGTGTAAAAGTCCTCGGTACACCAATCGAGACTATCATCGCTACAGAGGACCGTCAGCTGTTTGCGCGCGCGATGGAAAGCATTGGTGAACGCTGTGCTCAGTCCAGTACCGCAACAACAGTTGATGAAGCGATCACTGCTGCTCGCGAGATTGGGTTCCCGGTGATTGTGCGGGCCGCTTACGCGCTTGGTGGCTTGGGGTCTGGTTTTGCTCAAGACGAGGCCCAGCTGCGCGCATTGTGTGGCAAGGCGTTCGCAACCAGTCCTCAAGTTCTTGTCGAGAAGAGTATGAAAGGCTGGAAAGAGATCGAGTACGAGGTGGTCCGCGACTGCCGAGATAACTGTATTACAGTCTGTAACATGGAGGTTCGTGTCTTGCTCAAGTGGTTCCTACCGTTGATCAATCTATCGAGTAGAATTTTGATCCCCTTGGCATACATACTGGAGATTCGATTGTTGTTGCTCCATCGCAAACACTCTCTGACGCTGACTACAATATGCTCCGGACGACCGCAATCAACGTCATCCGACATCTAGGAGTGGTCGGGGAATGCAACATACAGTACGCCT
>JBBPMG010000673.1:0-15110 GCA_038090195.1 Boletellus deceptivus | reverse complement strand
GGGGACTGGCAGTCAGACTCGTGTGCAGGAACAAGGCAGGGGGCCGGCACTAAAAAGCGACGGACGAAAAACGCCACGGTAGCATATCGGGGTAAGACAAGCTAGAACACACTTCTCGCGCCTCTGTGCGCCCCGGTATCGACATAACTCCCAAGGCGAGGTGACATCCTGTTGGACGGCAGGGCGGCGATAACGAAGACGGCTCAACGATGAGATTATGAACCAGAGCGGTGACGTCCACGCCACACACAGAAATAAAGGCCTAAAGACGACGTTCACATCGCCAATATATGTAGACTGAGATCAGAAGAAAGGTAGCGGTGGCAGCATCGATACGCGGGAGAGAAGACAGCGAACACGAGGCGAAAACAAATATACATAAACAAGTGTTAAGTGCAGCCACATTGCAGTGCACCCAGGGTGCGGCTTCTGTTTGGGTGCTCATGGTAACATGACAAGTAGACAACGACGATCGACATACTGGTCGCAGTGAGAGTGAGCAAATGACGCCTCAGCATATCAAGATGGGCTGAAAACAACAAAAAGGAGCACGGATGAAGGGTGGTTAAGTGGCAGAGACAGGTCACCCAATTCAGTCAGTCGCTACATATAGACAGTCATGTCCAATCATGGAGGCTAAACATACCTATACTTGTGAAGGCATCAGGATATCTAATCTACACCGCCCCTACCATCGTGGTAGAAGCCGTAGAGCGTAACTTCCTCCCCCCGAGGATACAGCCATCACATGCTAAAGGTAGCTATTCCTGGTGTGGTTCGTGGGGGCGAGATGGGCCATGAGTTTTTTCGCCATAAGAAGAACCCTTTAATACGTGGACGGGAACGGTTGTCTAGTACCCTGAGCTTTGTACGTATTGTAAAATACAACCATACCGCACAAGGCGATCATGGATTGCTTGTACAGCTCTTCCAGTCGGTCGGGTGGAGAGAATCCAGGCGAAAGAAGGACCACCTCCGCAAAAGCCTGCCATGGGGATGTAAGCTGTGTGTAGCTGCCCTGGCAGCTGTATCCTGAGGCCTAGGGGTAAAAAGAACGACGGCACCGCAGCACCCACAAAAGGTCCCCTGGACATAAGTGGATCGTCTCAGCGTGAATCCGATCACCAAGGCTTGCCAGCTCCACAAGAGATTGGGCCAATGTGTTACGATCAAGCTTGGGATCTGTGCGGAGTATGGCCACCCAGTGTGTCGGCGATAGGCCCCATGGACCCATCCTGCATCAAGGCAGCGCGTGCCTGATTTTTTCTCTCTCCCTGAAATGCGAGCTGCAACTTACAAGCAGGATGAACATGGTGTACCTTTCCCCAGGCCCCTACCCATCCTTGTGCCGGTGGAGGGAACGAGGGCATTTGTGTTTGTCTGTACATTTGTACTTGGCCGAATGGCGACAGTTTTTCGTACCATGTTGGCTGTCCTCTCCGGATGTCACCGCCGTCAAGCACGTCCCAATATACGACCATGTTCCCACCATCTTCATCATCGCCCGTCCAAAGCGCAGCTGAGCGTTCTGGCATCACTGCAGCCAGCATCTCCCACAGCTGCGGTGCGCCGGGCCCTTAATGCTGAACTCTTCCCACCTCTCGGTATCGGTGCATGACACGTTGAAACAGCGTCCGCTGTCACCCCATGCAAAAGTCTGCAACCTCACTGACATATGCACTTGTTGCCGCTTTGTTCATGAGGCCCTCAGCTTTCATTTGGCTAATCTCGGAGTCTTTTGTAGTGATTCGAATGATTTCGTCAACCCGTGATGTCAGGCTCAGTGCGATCTGGTTTTCCTGGCATTCTACACTTCAGATGAGACCAAATGCAAAGTCCGGGAACGATGTTTGTAATGATTCCATCGTAGTTAGGAGCGTCTTGACTTTTCGGCAGTTGTCCATGACAGCTATTAAGCTAAACAAAACATGCCATGCCCTTAAAAAAGAAGCAACTGGAGCTACAGGAATTGGGTTATGCATCAGACATACCAAAATAGAATATGAAGCATGTAAAGATGCAAGAGGTGACATGTAATCTGAAAGGGGCCCTGTCATGAGCCGATGGTGTGAGTATACAGGTGAGAAAGGAGAAGGACATTTCAGTATGACGAGCAGAAAGCGGTGGGATGGAGTTACCGTGAAACTTGACCAGAGGAATTGATAGCGTCCAAGGTGGAAGATGACACGCTGGAAAAGCCAAACTGACCTCACAATAGTATGAAACGAAGCTGTGGGTAAGTGGGAAAGAGCCTAAGAGTAGTTGTAACGCGGAAAAGAGGTTCAAGGCGAAAAAAACGTGAAATGACATTGTGTGTTAAGGACTCAGGAATGACGCATGGCTTCAACTTGAAAGAGGACAATTACTTACATAATATTTCGACAAGTGTGATTAGTCAGTCACATGGTCAGTCAGTCATCATAGTCAGTCAGTCACCATAGTCAGTCAGTCAGTCACCATAGTCAGCCAGTCAGTCACCAGAGTCGGTCAGTCAGTCACCAGAGTCAGTCAGTCAGTCACCATAGTCAGTCAGTCAGTCACCATAGTCAGTCAGTCAGTCACCACAGTCGGTCAGTCAGTCACCATAGTCAGTCAGTCAGTCACCATAGTCAGTCAGTCAGTCACCATAGTCAAAGTAATGCCAGTTTTGAATTTGCAGCGGCTCAGGGGATCATGGATGCAAGTCCCAGCACTCTGCAGGCAAGGAGGCTTCTCTTTGCAACATCGTGACAACATGGCGCACTGCATCTTGCATGTATTTGTCCGCGCCGCCATATTTCTCTATGCGCATACCAGATACCTGCTCGAGCGTAAGGGAGGAGCTTTGAAAACGGATTATCCCTGCTCGAAGGTCCGAGGCGACAGCAGAGACTTCGATCCCAAAACGCGTGAACAGAATGTCGTCCAGAGGGGGCTCAAACCTCTCAGGTTCAGAGACGGCATGTCTGGCAGCAAACTCTGCATTCAGTTGCCTGTAGTCAGGTGGGAGTGGGATAGGTTGGGCGGGGAGGCCGTTGAAAATTTGAATGCGCGGTAGGAGAGGTTCCCCTTCGTCATCTTGCATCGGCGGGGCGTGAGGGATATCTGTGGGTGGTGGTGGAGGGGCCTGTGGCTGGCGAGCTAGGGCGGGATGGTCGTCGCCATCAGACTCCCAGTCAGATAATTCGATATCCTCGCTCCTGACCGGTCCCATTTCACCCTTGGGGTCAAACACAGTGCAGATGTCCCATTCATTGGTATACTCGCAGTATATCTTCTGACCGTGGGACCTGGGCCTACCGTCCTGATCGTACTCCCATACGAGGCTCCATTCTCCTGGGGTGATGGACGTCCGTGTACGTACGCAGCTTGTCTCTACCCAGTGATATACCTTGGATCGCTTATGCGGAATGAAGTTTCTATCAAGGATACGCTTCGCGGAGGATCCCCTGCTTTTCCAACGGCTCAGCTCCTGATGGCCAGCGCCCGTCTCGACGCTCTTATACTTGAGATCGCGTTTCAAAAAGAAATCGATGATCGCGGCGGATGGCGTACGAGTGCGGGCGTCCGTTTCCGACAAGGGAATAGGAGGGGGGTCAACGACTGCGGAGGCGGGCGACTCACTTGGGTGAGGGTCGGTCTGCGTGAGTCCGCACGCTTCGTCAGAAGGAGGGATATGGTGATTGGGTGCGCACTCGGCATAGCCTAAATTGGGTACTATAATACAGTGTGATCTAGGCTAGCTGTACTAGGATGCGACTCGTTTTACATCGCAACAGGTAGGTGGACAAGCATGGCGCTCATCCTCGTACTGAATATTGCAAAGTTCGCGGCACTCAACAGGCCAAAAAATTCATTTTTCCTCCCCTCAGCATCTGGGGAAGTTCGGGACTGAACACCAGGGTCTGGTCGAATTCTGCTGATGAGAAATATCAGTCCACTTTGCGAACTGTCACAGAGTCCGACGACAGCCTCGGTGGACGTCTATTGAATGCAGGTGAAGACAGAGCCTGAGAAATTTTAAAAACAAGACCCAGCAACTCATAAATGTGGCGGAATGCATGGCCGAGAAATTAATACAAAAAGGTGATTCTGAGTAGCCATTCAGGACAACTAGACTACGTTTGTATACTTGTCCTAACACGTGAAATCTTATCGTACTTCCCTGCGCCATTAAACGCTGATTGGTTGACACCATAGTGGTTTACTAATCGCATATTAGAGACTGAATGTGGTACCTGACTGACTATGATGGCTGACTGACTGACTATGGTGTGGTGACTGACTATGGTACTGACTAATTGCGCTTATAGAAATGTTATGTAATCAATTGTAGTTTCGCGTCGCGTCACGCGTCATTCCACCTACTTACCACCTATCCACAACGTCGTTTTGGCACGTCGTTGTCGGTCTTTGGTCTTCTGTGTCGCATTCCAGCCTCTCTAATAGACCAACCCACAACTACTTGTCACGTTGTTGTCTGGTTATTCTGGATTTCCCAGCGCGTCATCTCCCCTTGCATCTCCACCTTCGACGCGTCATTTTCCCTCGTGTACGTTCCACACGTCGCAAGGTAACCCCACCCCATTGCGTTCTACTCGTCATACTGACATGTAATTCTCTTTGCTCACCTGTACGCTCATGCCGTTGGCTCATGCAGGACCTCTCTTACATTACATGTTGTGCCTTGCACCTTTAGGCATTTCATTTTCTATTTGGTATGTCGGACTCATAACCTAACATCCCTGCAAAGTATGACCTAACCAAGCCAGCTCTAACAGCTTCTTGCTTGAGAACATGACAAAACGAAGAGCAGAAATGTCCGATGATGAAGTATGCTGTCCCGCCACCCCTGTGCTATTCTCACCTGTCTAATGTACGTCTCAAAGTATGAAAGGATAAGGTCTCGCAACAACGACGCTCAAAGGAAGCGTCGTGCAGCTCTGTAGGGTGCCCTTTCTACCCATGCTTCTGCCCATGTTTGACTGTTTTAGGACTGATGAGCAAAAGCGTGCGTTGACCGAACGAAATAGGCTGGCTAAAGCCAGGGAAAGGTATGCTACATTCATCCCCGCTTATATTTGAATGCAACCTGCATTTCAGGGAGAGAAAAAGGCACAGACGCACTACCTTGACGCAGGGTGGGCCTACGGAGCGTGTAGCCAACCCACTAGCCGCCAGACCTAGCAACAGCGGCCCCCCTAACAGCAGCGCTCTGTTGCACAGCACCTCTTCACTGACTCCTCCGCCTGAAACAAGTCACCCTGACCTTCTGAGCGGCATTTTGGGCATTCAACTGGATCAGAACGCGCCAACAATAACATGGGCCAGCGGACAGGAAACTACCCTTCCCTTCCTCCCAGGTTCATCCGACAATCCACTAAAAACCGACCTTCTGTATGTGAAGGCCATGGCAGTGCTTCCATGTTCTGAGTCAGACAGCGACTATGTCGTCTATTTGTCCAAGAATGACAGCCGCTCAGCACTTTTGGAGGCCGCACGGGATACATTGTCCTGTAACAAGATGGTGATTGTACGAGGTTTTGTAGATGTCGGTTGCTTTGCCTTCACGGAGGAGGGCCTTCAGGAGGAGTTTTCCTATAGCCCTGATACATGCATATGGATCCATGGTATGTTTTTGTTTTTCCTCTACACCCTTGGGTTGGTGGTGAAGATGCATGGTTTTCCATAGATATGGAACAACGCAATCGGAATTACAGCAACCCGGGAGCATATGGCACCATTAGGGGGTTTATGAATGAAGTTAATGACCCAACGGTGTTGAAGGTTACCCTTGACATCCCGCTATCTCACATGTCCATTCCCAGCCCATTCGAGTGAGTTTTGGTCCCCTAGCTTCTGCCTTGCTAACATGCCTTAGTAAATTAGATGACGGTCTTTGCCTTGGGTGGAACCAAACCCATATGCTTGAGTCAATCGACGCTTCTGCCATCCCAGCTGACACCTGGACTGTGCGATCTTGGGGCCTTGCACACCATGCTGGGGTTCTGACGTACCCACATCATGATGCTGAAGGCACATCAACATGGCTGGTTCCATACTCTGGGGCCAAAAACTGGGTGGCAATATTCTCCAAAGATCCCAAGCTTGACCGTAACACATTGGCCCAATTTATTGGGGAGCTAGCCCACCCAGATATCGGTCTAGCAAGCTTTGGTGATCGGATTCATGCTGAGACGATCCACTTATATCCAGGTGATCTTTTGTGCGTGCTGCGGTACTGTCATTCCTTACGCATCAGCTTACCCATAAGCCTCAGGATACAGCCCCCAGGGCAGCTACACGCAGTCTACACCCCCGTTGCAGGCTTCTGCAGGGGTGGTCACTTCTTCAACCTGGATTCTCTCCACCTGACTGAGCTGTCAAGGCTAGTCGATGCCTCTGTGGCCAAGTACGTCACGAATCAGTCGCATGAAGGAACCCTTGGGACCCTGTGCCGTATTTTCCTCGCTCTCCCCTTCTTACCCAAGGGTAGGAGTAAGTAACCCACCCTATCAGATGGTGTTTCTTCAACTGACTGCCTCACTGGAAGAGCTGTACAAACGATCCGTGATTGCCTTGTGTGGTATGATTGCATTTTACCAGATGTACAAAGCCCAAGGTGCTAAACAACCGCGCCCGCCCACATACAAAAGGGTTCTTCCTATGGCGCAAAAACTCATGGCCCACCTTGCACCCACAATCCACTCCAAGAATAGCTACCTGCAGTATATGATGGCCGCCGGTGATGAGCTATATTCTCGGGGGGAGGAGGTTTCGCTCTACGACTTCTACCAGGATTACAGGGACAGTGTAGATTAGATGTCCTGATGCTTTTACAAGCGTAAGGACGTTTAGCTTGAATGCAACCTCCATGATTGGGCCTGACTGGCTATATGTAGCGACTGGCTGAGTTAGGTGACCTTTCTTTGCTACACCACCATTACATCTGTACTCCTTTTTTTGTTGTTTTCAGCCCATCTTGATATGCTGAGGCATCATTTGCTCACTCTCACTGCGATCAGTACGCCGATTGTTGTTGTTTACGGCTTCTACGCGTCATGCTACCGTGAGCACTCAAACAGAAGCCGCGCCATGGGCACACTGTGTTGTAGCACGGGGCAGAATGTAGCGGTGCGAGAGGAAGTGTGAGCGGTGTTTATCGGACGAGATGTGGGGGTGCGGTGTCGCGTTAATTCGCTACTATCCCCTAGAGTACAGGCGACCTATATACATATATACCGTCCTACTGAATAGGTAGAGCTTTCCCCCTAGTGTCCGATCGTCTACAGCTGCGGCTTGGTGGGGGCGAGCGCGGCTTGTATTGCTGGCTAAGGGTGACGTGTGCTTATGACGCACGACTGAAACCCAACACACTGCAATGGCTGCACTTGTTTATGTCTGTTTGTTTTCACCTCATGTTCGCTGTCTTCGTCTCCAACCTATCGATGGTACCACCGCTGCCTTTCTTCTGATCTCGGTCTACATTTTTGGCGATGTGAACGTCGTCTTTAGACCTTTATCTTCTCTGTGTGGCGTGGACGTCATCGCACTTCGGGCTGTACTTTTGCCTTGTTCTCTATTTTCGTTGTCGCCACTCGTGACCCATGTCACCTCGCCTCGGGAGTTCGGTTGGTATCTGTGTGCACAGAGGCGCGATGGGTGCGTTCTCGTTTGTCTCGTCCTGATGCGTTGCCGTGGTGTTTTCTTCCATTGCTTTCTTGTCCTGGTCCCCCCGCTTATTCCTACGCATGAGCCTGACTGTCAGTCCTCTCGTGCGTTAGGACGGGCTCGATTTTCATCTCATCCCTTTGGGCTCTCTTTGATCCATTTCATCATTTTCCAACGGCGTGGACGTCGTCTTCATTGGCATGGCGTGGACACCATCGGCCATTTTCGTCTTGTTTCTCCTTCTTCTACGTATATCCCTGGGTTTTGTTCCGCCAGCTCTCTCCGTTTCCTCAATGTGTTTGATGGGTGGGGTACGACACAACGTATGTACTTTGACCTTGACGCTCATGCGTCTCGTTCACAGCTCTTCCGCCTATATCAGCCACATGGCAGTGCGTTTTTGCCTGGTTCTTCACAAGAATTAATGGAGTAAAAGCGCAATGATTCCACGCACGTACGCCCTCTTTTGGACGACTCGCGATCGCTCGCTTCTCTGCGGGGATCCTGAGCATTTTCTATTTCGGCAGTGATCGGCTCGCTGTTCCGAAGACTGACCGAAAAAGAACCAGCCTCCGTCATGGCATGGCGGAGGTTCTCCTTGTCGCCTGCTTTCTTTTGTCGTGCTTACAGCTCCTTTTTGTCCGGGCGCAACAATTCATACGTACCTTACTTTGCCATGGAAGTATTCAAACTTAGGAGTCGTGCAATCTGAGCGCTCTCCGTGCACCGGTGTTCTTCGCGCATCGATGTTATCATTCCTGGATCGCTCCCTTCATCCTACCTTTCTCCAAAGTTATGGGACTGGTGACGAGCCACGTATAAAGATTCGGCCTCGATCCGGAACCGGATGAACACGCACGCCTGATCAAGTCAATTACATTGCTGGGAGAGATTACATAAACATCGAGACGATCATTTGTCTTCTTTGTTTTGTCCTCGCACTCCTGAGCACTTATACTGCTCCGAAAAAGAAATGCTGTATGGCCAACGGAAGACAATGTCCCTAGCGGAGGTAACCTATCCCGTTCGACAGCTGTAAACCTTTCACCAACCAGCTCTTCCAGCATCCATTTCTTACCAGATCCCTCTTGTCGAAGGCTCACAAAAGCCCCATGAGCAGTAGGCAGTGCGTGAGTGTTGAAGGCCATATTGATGACAGGAGGCTGGTTAAATTTTTTCAAAAGAGAGGTTGGAGGTTACCCAGGTTGCTTAGTCCATTGCTCATGCCTTTTTCTCTGACGCTGGGCCTTATCTGCTGCTTTTCTGGCCTTGTGTCGGGTGGCAGCAGTGGTAGAACCTCCTCAAGCAGCAGTGGGGGTGTGGGGTCTAGAATGCCAAGAGGAGTTGGTGGCTATGGCATTTTGAGAGACAAAAGGCAATTCAGGCAGGGGGATGCTGGGACTTGGGGGGCTAAGCAAGCCTAATGAGGTGAGAGGACTCAGGGTGGGGGAGCGAGCGGTGTCAAATGAGGATCCAAGGCTGCCGCTCGTCTTAGAAACGACTTGGTCTCTCTCAAAGACCAAAGTGTCATGGAGAGCAGTATCAATCTGGAAAGCGGCCAATCTAAGAAGCCTCAACGACCTTGTAGGCATCTAGGCAGGTTAGACAGGACTTAACATACCAGTGAAAGCGCTCACCATCAGAATTGAATGCCCTAGAGTTAGCTGGGCGGTTAGGTTAGGCCTATAGGTCAAACCATGGTGCTCAAAAACTGTTTGCCACCGAGAAGACAGCAAAAAGCTGGCTACATTGCGATACAACGTAGAGGGCAGGGTGCGCACCACATGGTGGGAAGCATGTCGGGTTATAAGGAGCGCCGATAAGGGAAAAAGCAGAAAAAAGCTCGCCTTATAATGCCTTCGGGTAACAGCACAGCTTTGTGGTGCAAGAGTAGCGAGTGCGACGCCGATATGTACAGCGGCGGAAGCACCTTGGATTTTGAATTTGCCGGAGAGGGTAGACTCAGCTGAAAACGTCGTGATCCGATGGTTTGGACGTTAGGGCAGAAAGGATGAAATGGAAATATGAATAAGCGAGCTGATAACAGCCGAAAACGACGTGAAACGAAGTTGTGGCCAGGTAGTTGAAGAAGACTGACGCGGGAACTTCTGAAACCGGTAATAGCGTAGGCTATGATTAGTCACCTGTGGTCGGTCAGGCAACACCAGCCACTAGGTTGCGCGATAAACGTAGCTAGGTTCAAGCTAAATGGGTTACCTAGAGTAATATGAAAATAGTAGGGGCTGTCGCTCATAGTTAGCCGGTCATAGAGTAGCTAATAAGCGAGTGACATCAGGCGGGTAGGGTTACGCCATGAATGCAGAAGCTGGCAGAAAACGTCGGCCAGGCGTAAGTTGCGTGTATGTGAGGTGTTCTCAGGTCAGGCACGAAGACGATCAAGGAGATAAATTTGGGCTGTTATTCGAAGAGATAGATATACTAGGAATTAGAAAACAGCTCTTGAGCATTAGAGGCGACGACAAACAATAGGTCTAAATGATGAGATGCCGTCCAAGACATGTCACGACCGTTTTTGTAACCCAGCCATTGGGCAAACAGAAGCCTTGCCTCTGGTTCAGACCCAAACGCATCTGTTGGAACACCAAGGAGCTTCAGAGCCTTGGTACGCAGAGGGATATGTTCCCAGATTTGAAAGGCTAGGCCCACCAGCCATTCTTGAAGATCCTCATCTTTGCATAGGCGAGGATTACCGTCTACCCTGGGACATCCACAAGAGGAATAGCGACCTGGGTTCCTGACAGAACGAAATGCGGGTCGAAACGCGTTGTGATCCTATTCCCTATCCAATTCGCTTGCCTGAGGTCACACATTTTCAGAGTCGTGAGGGTACACCTGCACGCGTCCAAGGATATAATGCAGCACACTTGTACCCTTGTGGTTGTTTAAGAACGCGCATACGACCGAGAGCTGAGTCTGTAAGTCGACAGAGAGGATAGCGTGTAAAGATTTCAAGGAATCGGGTATTTCTGGAGTGCGATGGTGATTAGGGCTCAAGGATGGTGAGGGTGTATCCATATGCAGCGGTGTGTTGGGCACCTGGGGAGGGGAAAGGGTTGTACCGCCCGTTTGCCGCGATGTAAGCGAGGTAGCGGCAGGAGCGAAGGACAGAGGTGTCTTGATAAGGCTCAGCTGGGATTTCTGAAGGAATGGGTTTTACTTCCTTCCATAGAAGGATTTGGACGAGGACGCATTTGAGCAAGGCTAGGACCATTGCGTTTGCGACGCAAGCCTAAGGGCAGAGGACGTGGTCAAACGAGCTTGGGAAGGTTGGTGCTGTTGGGCTTGCAAGGCAAATCCAGGCCCGCCATCGCCTTCAAAGCCTCGGCTATCATGGGCTAGCTTTCGTTTTTTTCCATAGAGGGTCTTCATCCTCAGCCTCTGGCAGGTTAGATACCTGCTGCTGATCACAGGCTGGAAGTGTGTGTTAGTAGCTGCGACGGAGCTTCGGCTTTAAGCATTGCGTACATGGAGGCCAAACTGGCTTTGAAGGTGAACGTACAGACCGTATGGAAGGGCAAAAATGCGCACAGCGGACGTTTGTACGCATCGTCGACCTCCGCAAGACGATACACCCTATCTAAAGGGAATATTGGCTGGTCATCAAAGAGTGTGAGCGATGTACCCACCAAAAATAAAAGAGACTGAGCTCCTGTGTATCCGCATGGGTGTCAACATGTCGCTCAGGATCGCCCATGCTTTCAAGACAAAAGGGACATTTTTCTTCGGCATACATCGTACAAGGGGGATGAGGTCGGCTGCAAATGAGGGTGTAGAAATACCTTGGAAGAAAATGCTTGTAATGTTCCAAATGCTCGCAATGCTTATTCAACCATATGTTCCTAGGAGTTCAGGCCTTGCATTTAACAAACGGTGCAGGTGTGATGTTTATTTACGACAGCAATTTGTGCGCTGGTAGTCCTACATACACAGCTATCCTGTAAGTGAAAACGGATTCTGGAGCTCCTTGAAGTAGCTGTAAAGCGTAAATCCCAAGGTATCAACTAGGGTCCGGTTCTGACGATCGGGGCTCACACGTAGCCACAGGCTCGTCGTGGGAGTGCGCTCCACCTCGTTTATAAAGTAGCTTGGGGCTCCATCCGGTGAGAAGATAATCCCGACATCCATCCGACAGAACGTCCCAAGGGTACACCGATACCCGCCATGGCGGCGCTCAGCGGTGAGCAGACCTTCAAGGTTCTGGTACACAAACTCGGAGAGCTGGATTGCACCTTTTCTACGATCGCTTGCCTGCCCCCAATCAGGGTTCCGCAGGATAGCAGCAGTGACAGGAGTGATTTCCCGGTTTCTCCACAATTCCCTGAAGTAGCGGGAGTTTGTTGGGACGCATAGAATGAACGCATACGTTCTACGACTTACGCTATTTCCTCCAGGGTACAGAACCGGTCTGCACGTTCCCCACCCCAATTTCCGTGGATGTCCCGGAAGGTGTGAACTACGTTCAGAATCGTTCCGCCCACCAGAAATACGCGCCATTCCCCAAGCAGCGACAGCGTCGGTACGTAGTCCTGTGATATCCAGAGCTGTTCTGGCGACGTTGTTATTGAGTCAAGGTGTGCCCATGTCCGCTGCGATATCAGATCCTGCCTCCTCTGATCATCCAAGAGGGTTGAGCCGATGACTGATGTAGGAGGGAGGATGACGTGGAACCCACAATCGCTGTGGGTTCGCTTTAGGACAGTGTCCTTAGGTATTTCACAACGAGGCTCGAGGTGTAAGGAGCGTGGGCGCTGCCAGCTATTGATCTGTGCAATACGGTCAAGCAATGACAACGTTGCGCCCTTGTATCCCGCAGCGCGCACCGAAGGGACTGGGGGCCAGAATGCAACCATCGACATGAGGCGACGCAAGGTCTGTTCATACTGTTGTCGCTCCGCGTCCCCCAAATTATACTTGGAATGCCCCGGGCTAGCAGTGGCCATTCTTGAATATCATGCAAAACTGAACGCACGTCGCACTCACTGGTTTTCGACCGTGTAGTCAATACCTCCAATGATACAGTGCATCCGATATATCTCCCCCCACGTGTCTGGATTGTCGCGTGGGTTGCACATCGTCGTCCTAAACGTGTCCCAAGTCATATAGGACACCTGGAAGGCGCGGCAGCCTCCTCCCGGGGTCACTAGCTTGGAGATACATAGAACCGCCCACAGCTAATTTGGTCAATGTTTCATTACTATAGCCTGTTCATTGCTAGATGATGAGGTATGCTCTCACCCACTCATTAATTTCCACCGCTACACCTCCCTCCTGAACCTCATTGACGCGTGGACGGGGCCGCACAAACACAGATCCCTTCAAGTGCTTGATTTCCGCGTAATCGGCCGTGCTGATGACACGTTGAACCCATCCGAGGTCGCTGCCTACTGAGCTCAGGCTTTCCACATGTCGACTGGGATCGGGGACGTATAAAAGCTTGAAGGTAATACCATGTGCCCTACCGAGTCGTATACCTGCATCGTCTGCATTTGGCCATGTACCCATCGACGTTGGTATGGTATGGGGGCCGGCAGACGCTTGTGCCCTCGGGAACGAACCACGACCCTGAGTCCCATTGTCTTCATCATCCTCACCCTCATTGTTGCTAGACGACCCCCTGCACCTCCTCTCACTTGGATTGTGGTCTCCACCGCTGCTATGTTCGACGTCGTCGGCGCATATCGGCGGAGATGAAGGCATGCTCGCCTCCATGTCGGCACTGTGTACACGAAGTCACACCAACTCAGATGGCATATACGCGGTACTTACATCTGAAGCCGTTCTTTGATTGCAGGCCGTATCTCGTTCCACCAGTTTGGAATGTGTCTGGCAAGGTATTCGTCGACTAGAGCGGATGTCCTTCCAGCAGTACGCATTTCCGCCCATGCCGCGACGTAGTCGTCCACTGTCGCCTCCCGCACGAATACTCCCCCTTCCGGCCTCGCGGGGCATTCTGGAGGGCAATTTGGGTGTTGTCTGTTTTGCTTCGCATGTCGTCTGCCCCCACTGCCTTCCTTGGGCCATAGCCGTGATTTGGACTTTTGGTTGCGACACGGATAGGTCGCACCACAGGTGTGGAGACACACAGTGAAGCCATGCTGGGCTCGGTAATTGCCTGGCATGTTCCAGCCTGTGAGGTGGGTGCGGGAAGGGTAGAGTAGATTTCGGAAATCTGACCAGGATATCTTTTTTTTTTTCCGCCTTGTGCCATGTCTATATGGAGAATGCACTGATTACTAATGTGGTGGACAATAACTTACTTAGCCGTGGACGCGCGCCAAACACGTTCGGTGGGTGTTGTGTCGCGACAGGCCGCCTCGCACGTCCGGCTCCATTCAGATAGCTTTTACAGCGCATACCCGCGAGCGACCCTGCAACGATCACGATTATTGTAGCGTACGTCCCACACCCACCCGGCTTCCAACCTCAGCTCCCCCGCAACCCTACCCATATGTCGAGCCCTCAACATCGCTCTCATCTCCCATCTCCACACCCTGTCCTCCAGTCCACCCTCACCCCTCCACGTCACATAACACCCGCCAACACCAAAGTTCGTCCTCCCACACCCCCTGCTCCTTCGATGAGATGCTTCTGGAGGCATTCGCCGACAGCCACCGTCCCCGCGGCAAGCCCCCTGTCCCCTATGCGCCGTTATCGCATGCCATCAGCACCCAAACCATGCCCTGATTCCAAACGGTTAGTCAGCTATGTCTCGGACTCCATGCCGGTCCCCAGGAACAGCCAGGCGAACAATGGATGCACTTGCATTGCCCGTCACAGGCACGTCAATGTAGAGCGGAAAGCCTGGCTCGACTGCTGATTTCAGTGTGTCATTTTATTTCATTGTACCGCGTGGCACTGCAGTCGTCGCAGTGACTAGTGGACCAGGACATCTCCCTGCACCACCCCTCACACAACCAATGCTGCGCCACCTCCACCCACGCCGATCACTACAGTGCTCCTGTCCACCGCAGCACCTGCGCTAATCGCAGCTCCCCACCGCGGAGCACGGCAATCCGACCACAGCTGTCCACATTCGACACCAACGCCACCACCCCTACGCTCGTGTTTGGGGTGGTCAGCCTAGCGCCCTCATTTTCTTGCGTTACTGCACTTGTGCAACAGTATGCGTACAACTCGTGTACTTGAAATAGACAGTAGATTCCTGGCTTTGCTCAGACACATGGAGTGATCTAAGCAGCGATAAGTGTGAGCCAAGCAAAAGGATCTACTTGAAACGGTGCCGTTTTGCTTGGACTGCTTGGACTGCGTACGTACGTACGCATCGTTTAACTAGGTGCAAGCGTGGGCAAGTGTTGGTGAGCAACCTCGACATTTACCGATGCCAAGCAGCAGGCGAATGACCTACTGCGTCTGCACCAACATCCTCCAGGACAGTGAGCTGCCGCCCCATTCCCCCTGTAGACCAGCTAACACACCCT